>KV417379.1:0-20530 GCA_001630345.1 Calocera viscosa TUFC12733
GCTCAAAGCCGACACGCAATTCTCCCCGCCGGCGGTGGTCACCTCCCCCCCTCCTGACCCTGCCTCGGACAACGACAGCCGAAGCTCGCTAGTGAACGGCACAGGAAGCCCTTCCCCAGGCGCCCTCTCGCCCAGCCGCAGCTCATCCTTCAAATCCCGCCCCACGCCCGTCGAGCAACGGGTGCACAGCGTGTCCCCGTCCGAGCATAGCCCTTCCCCGCCAGGGGTGACCCGCGCCTCTTCCTCCGCCAGTACCAGGTCCACCGCATCGGTCCGCTCTCAGCTGTCGTTCCATACTGCCCAGCGGGCGAGCACGGCTGCGAGCTTAGCAACTGCTCTGGAGGATCTGGAGCCTGAGGACGAGGAGGCTTTGCGAGTGAATGGCGCGCTTTCGCCGAGGACGCCGTCGGAGGGACCTGTCAGCCCGGGGCCGGCACCGCATTTGCAGGCTATTGAGGGGATAGGTGTGTATTCATACTCACATTATATTGGATGTGACTGACGAAAAACGTAGCGATTGGCTTCAATGCGCCTGCAAGTGACACGCTCTTCCACCATCGTAAGCTCGAGCCAATCATATTCCCCGACCTCGTGCTACTCGAGACTGCTTCTCCCATGTTTATCAGCGCTCCCACGTATCGCGCTCTCCTTCGTGCCTTGGCACATTTCGGCAGCGTGCGTGTCGAGGCACCCCCTGCGCTCGTCGCGTCGGTCAAGACGGTCGTGCAGACGAACGCTGTCGTGCAGTTCAGCCGACCGAACCAGCAATCAAAGCAGTGGAGATGCATATTGCACCTCGAAGTGCACCCCTCGCAGCAAGATGGTCAGCAACAAGGTCGCGGGCGACCGGCGTCTCGCATACCTGCGCGGACTAACACGCTCAATACGGTCGTTCCCCTCCCACAACCATCGCCAGCTTTGCCGTTCACGATGTCGTCTCTGGCGGACTACCTACGGAAGGCGCTGTCCGACTCGCGCTCCGCGACGAGTGATCAGGGCAAGACCTTACATCGTGCGGTCGTGCAGAGCGATCCCGAGGAAGCGGCGAAGAGCGCGAGCGCGGAGCCGGGTCGACAGGGTCTGCTGAGTGTGCTTGGAATCGGAAGGAACAACAAGCGGACGGATTTGAATGAGGACACGTATGACTTGGTTACCCCTTTTATCTTGTCGGACACGTGATTACTTTGGATTGACATGAACTTGGGACATTGTGGTAATGTCTGTTGTAATTTATTGTTATTGCGCTATATATACGGTGTAAAGCTCGTGAACCACCAAGCTTGCCTCGAGCAGCCCCATTGCAAGATCCTGCCGCGTGTCGACGCGTTGTGCGGGACCCAGCAACAGCGATCTCTATAGCCTGTGGAGTTGTATTCGAACTGACGAGAGGTGGGCGTCGGTACTTATCCGTCCCGTCCTGCGGCTGGATGGTCAGTGCACCCCGCATATGGCTGAGACATCAGCGCATCAGGCGAAGCGCTTCGTCACGTGATAGCCGATAAGGGCTGCGCGCAGGCATCTGCCGCGTCATGAAGCATCCTCCTTTCCCGCTGTGTAGCTCGGCTTGCTGGGTCTGTCGGTTGGGATGTGCTGCGATCGGTTGATAACTCTGTGGAACGTATAACTGAACTCGTCACAAACTACTTATCTATTGGACCCCGGCGCGATGTGCGACATCTCACTGCATCCACTTCCCACAGTCCTTGATCAGCTGCAAATCTTCTTGCAAAGTACTACTTCTCCCGTACGTGTTCCAGCTCCGCGGTCTCGCTCGAGACCCGTAATCCCCGCTCCCTCCTGCTCTGCACTCCACCAAAAGAGCCCTGATCTCGTCGGCTCTTCGTTGCAGGGGCGCAGAACGCGGCCACTTGTCGCACCGCTCCTGCTGAATCTCCAACGCCTCTTCTGCTGCATGGGCAGCATCGCTAATTTTCCACATGGATATGAGGCTTTTCGACAATATCATCAACGGCTGAACCAGCGCGGCAGGTGTTAGTTGACCCTCGTCAACCATCTCGCGTGCCCACTCAACCCACTTCTCCCCATACGCCCTGGCTTCCGGGTGATAACCTGCTCTATACAGTTCGAGGGCCAGCTCTCCGACGAGCTCAAAGTTACATTCCCGTTGGAACATACTGTGGCCCCTAAATAGAGGATTTGGAAGAGCCCCCTTTGCCTGCTGCAGCGCTTCTTTATTCTTCCCCAGGCCAAACAAGGCTATGGCTTGGAGCTGGATGACTTCCGTCAGGTAGTTTCTGCCGGTGTCCGACGAGGCTGCTATCCAATCCTCGGCCAGTTTTTTGGCCCTTTCAAGATGCTCCAGAGCTTCTCCATGGCAACCATACCTGCTTAGGAGCCGAGCTGCCCGCAGCGGCCACACAGGAGAGGTCCGCACCTGCTCCGTAAGCTGGAGCTTTTCATCTCCCAGACCAACGGTGTGGTGCATATTGTCTGTGATTTGTGCAAATGGGGCATTCCCACTCAAAACAGAACAGAGGCTGAGAGCCTGCAAGGTGGCGCCATAGACCGCCAAAGGAACAAACCCCTGACCCCTTTCAAGGCGCGGCAGAAGCCGCTCAAAATGGTGCATGGTGAGCTCCCTTGCCGCTGCCTGTGCGCGTTCAATGTGTCCCGCCTTGTACAGCATCAACAGGAGCTGTTCCATGCAGTCCTCGAGAATAACTGCGCATGGCTGGGTTATGATTGCTTGGTGGGACGGAACATTATCAAGCAACATGATTCCACCCGAAGGAAGTCCGTTCCCTTCTAGCAATCGTTTCCAACCATATACATCGAGCTCATCCTCGGACTTTGTAGTAAAGTATGCTGCATTGCATCCATTTTGCAGGCATGAAAGGGCTTCCTGTGCTAGCACAATGGCTACGTCCAGATGGCCTATGTCCCATTGAAGTTGAGAGAGATTCATCAAACCCCTGATGAGCTCTGTTTCACTTTTGGTAGATTCTACGGGCAGTCGAAGTCTGCAGCGTTGTAACATGAGCTCGGTAAGCGAATCAGCAATGTCAAGGGTTGTTGGATCTTTTGATAAGTGGATGG
Organism: Calocera viscosa TUFC12733; assembly: GCA_001630345.1. NCBI lineage: Eukaryota > Fungi > Basidiomycota > Dacrymycetes > Dacrymycetales > Dacrymycetaceae > Calocera > Calocera viscosa. The sequence continues at coordinate 3,058 of KV417379.1, forward strand.
AAGACCACGAGAAGTAGTCCAGGGTTCCTGGAGGCGCTGGCAGATCATGTTCAACACCGAGTTTCAGGACCTCCTCCACCACCGCGCATACTTCTGGATCCATATATGATCTTTGTGGATACCGAGGAGCCCACAGAGCGAGAGCGTCAGACATTGCTTGAGCGCAATGGCCAATTTCCAGAGCATAACATGCAGCATTTACTGGCGACAGATGGCGAAAGATAACAGCGGCTTCTTCCAATGCCCGGACACGTGCTGGCCAGCTCAAGTGCATTCCGGAGAAAGTCTTCAGTGCCACTGCAAGGGCGTCCAGTTGGGATACTCGGGGGAGTGGAGAACGAAAACACAGAGCGGATCGTATGATCACATTTGACTTCGCCAAAAGGTACGCACCCCCGCTGTTGTAAACACCTGCGGAAAGCGGAAATTGTTTGTCTCCAGTCCAGAGACATATACCTTCCACCGCTGAAGCAAAGCGGTGACGGTAAAATAACTCACACAGCTTTGGGGCACTAGCTTCGTGTTTCTGCATGAGGGAATAAGCATAAGATGCCTTAAATCATACAAAGTGTCTAACCTGCAACCACAGTAAGAGGTGGGGTAGCCAGTTATCGCATTTGAAAACCCATGAAACACAGACCAATTTGAGCAGTTGCCTCTCGAGCAAGGCTTCGAGCCGCAGGAGAGTGGGTGATGAAGGTGATGTGATTTCATCAAAGTGATGGATGCCCTCCGAACATGCGTATCGCATGCCCGCTGGGAGACGTAGACTGAGCTCACAGAACCGCAAGCGGGACGTGGGGATAACCTCGGCCAGAAGAGCAACAACCTTTTCCACCGTGATTCTTTCGTCGCCCCAGCCCGCCAGTGCAGCAGCCCACTGCTCAGTACGAGAAAGGTATCCGTAGAGCACGTCCAGCTGCGTCTCGAGCAGATCTAAGCAGCGCTGAGCTATACGGTCGTGGAGCGAACAGATGTTGAAGCAATAGGGTGGTGGTGCTCGATTCAAGAGGTATGCCCTAAATGAACTGTGGATTACTCGCACCGTCCTGATGTCTGAGTGCAACATAGGAAACTCCTCGTAATGCATTGGATGATCCTTCAGTAGAGATGACAGCCGGCCGAACACAGCTTCCGGCGAGACGGCGACATCAGGATTCAGCTGATGCAACACTGAATACCGCACGGGCTTTCTTGCCACAAGCAGGAAGCCCACGTAGCGCTGGTAGCCTTCGCAAAAGTCATCGTCATCCCACGGACAATCACTCAGTATCATTTCGTAGAGGGAGTCCATGTGCCGCTCTGCCTTAGATTCGTCTTTATGCAATGAAAGCGCTTCCAAATGCCGGTCAGGATTGAGGCATCGTTCAAGGAAGCCTGTTACAGTGGAAGCCCACAGAAACAGCCCCTCTGCTCTGTCAGAAAGTAGACGTTGTATGTGCTCATGGTCGCCAGATTTCTGCAGTTTGCGCATTATACCGGGAAGACGGTGAGACACGTAGTAACGCAAGTCCCTCTTGTTCATGTCCGTGGACAGTCCCATTTCTCTCTTAATGACTTGAGCCAAAGGTTCCAATGCGTCGCGGATTTCTGGAAGTGGGCGAGAAGTGACCAAAATTCGAATATTGGAAGAGAATTGTTGCACATCCGACAGCAGTGTGCGCACCACCGCCTCTCCGTGATCAGCACATTCATCCAACGCGTCCACAATAATGACTTTGCTGCCCTTCGTTCCGTCATCATCATGATCATTCCGAGTCTGCGAGTCAATGATAAGACTGCCAAATTGTCGCGCTACTGGAGCAGAGCGGAGACTGGGGTCTGCATGAAGCATCTCTGCCATTCGACGTGCCACTTCGAGGTCCTGACGAGCCATGTGTGTGGCAAGAGTCGTCACAAACATGCTTGCAGTACTATTCAGGGAATCATCGCGACTGAGGAAGTACGACAGAAGGAGGTTACCGGCTTTTGAAGCCTTGTTGCTGATAGTATGAGCCACGGTCGTCTTCCCGCTGCCGGCGACATCCACAAGCCAGAACACTTTCGCTCCGTGTCCATCGAGAGGCGCATTGATCCAGTCCCAAATTTCGTCAAGCAGCTCAACCCGTGTACCTGGGAGGCACATCTTCTCCGGATCCCAAGACATTCCGCGGCCGTAGGGGAGCGCCTTTATCTCATTCGACAACGGCTCTTGCAATGCTTCACGGATAGTTAGATATGTGCTGGGATGAGAACGATACAAGCTTACGGATCTGCCCGCCGCCCGGATTGGAGGATGCGGCAGAAGAGAATTGCTGCATGTCGTTCAAGGTAGCGCGAACCTTGGCAATCTCGACTCCATTGACGAGCATAAGTTGTAACTGCGAGTTGTGAGACAGAGATACGGTTAGACAGCAGAGACGTACATTGAAGATCATCAATGCTTCGTCGAACTTCTTTCTCATCTCGCTCACAGCACGCTCCGATCCTCCATGGAGAACGAGCTGTCGAGCAGTTCCCTCCGTCCCGTATGTGCGCGCCTCAGTCAGCATTTGGGTCAATGTCCTGGTATCCAGATAAGGCTTCTGCTCCAAAGGCAGGATGGTGAGACGTACGACAAAAGGCGTTCCAGATGTTCTTGCATCGTGGGTGTCAAAAGTGTCTTATCTGGAACCCTGACAATGCAGGTGATCGAGTCCCCAACGTGCTTTGCGAAGTCCTTCCATGCCTTGCCATTTTCGTCCAGCGTCTGCAGTCGCGGATCAGTGAGCGCTCTGCAAATCTGCGCAAGAATGGCACCTTGATCAATCCGACGAATTGTACCGCAGTATCCAATAGGAGCTTAGCTGGAGCATCTATCGCTGATTTTTTGAATCGCCCAAATACCTGCTTCGCTTTCGTAATAGTAGTCGCAGTAGGGCGAGTCATGACAGAGGGTCGTTTCGAGTGTGACATGGCTACAGGTGCGTAAGACGCAAGGTGAGGGACAGATTTGTAGGTGTTGTAAAACAGATGTAGGTGGGAGATGGACGACACCGACGACAAAGAGAGGGAGCAACAGCTGTCCCAGACGCCCAACAAAAGGGGCCGCACAGCATGGCAACCAGGCCCGGGTATGTCAAGCGTGCCGCGATAGCGTCATTGTCAGGTTGTCCTTCCGGAAGTCAAGTCGTGCAATCCCGCAAGGCGATAGATTTGGATCCTGGGCGCTGACCATGATTGGATACAGCCCACATTAGTAAGCGATTCCCATGTCGTCGCACAGATGGTGAACAATCGAAGTGGACGATCTGTACCCGCTGCCGTGTTCCATCAGTTGTCCTTCCCGAAGTCAAGTCGTACAATCCCGCAGGGCGATAGATGTGCATCCCGATTGGGCGCCTAGCAGTTTGAAACACCTATCAGAGCAATATGTACCACGATCCATTGCCGTCCGGCGGCGGTCGGTGCAGAGCTTGCAAGTCACGTCCTGTGGACGCGCAGGTTGACGCCAGCTCACGCTTTCTGCACCCGCTGCTTACTTCCTTATTACACTGGCAGTTCCCTGCAGCCTGAGCAGGAAGCCAAGCCGCACTGCACGTGCCAAAATGGCTAGTAGACAAAAGCAGTAACATGATCTACGCTACCTCCTACACCGTATCTCACAAGCGCCCATTCAGGCACATTTTCACGCAGCAGCCGACAGCCTCCAGTCCACTTCCATCGCAAACATCGTGCGGCTACTCGGGCCTCCAAACCCGCACCCCCTCCCCCCCTCCAACCCACACGTTCCCCCTTTTCCCACCCCACCTCACCACGCCCTTCTCAGCGGTCACACCCACACCCTCCCAAACCCTTCCCCACCCCTTATGAGCCCACGCTTCCACCCCCCCCTCCCCCGCAGCAGCGATGAACGCCCCCGCCTGGTCGTACGCCACTGAGTGCACGGCTGAGCTGGCGGATATAGTGTGATGGACCGGGAGCTTGCGTAGGTCCCAGATGACCACTTCCTTCTCTCCGGCGGCGGAGGCTAGGGAGTAGCCGTTCTCTGAGAAACTGAGCCCAGTGACCGAAGACCCAGACGGCATGTCGACCTCCGCTGCGAGCGCGCGGGTACGGATGTCGTATATCTGTATCTTCCCCTTGGAGGCCAGGCCGAGCGCGAGGAGCACTCCGTCGGGGTGCAGGGCGAGGCTTGCGTACCCCCCCGGAGAGTCGGAGGGGGAGGAGCGGGATACGGGGGAGAGGGAGGGGAAACGGAGGAGGGAGAACGTACCGTCTGCGCTGGCGGTGAGGAGCAGCTCGCCGGAGGGGTGCAGTGCCAGTCCGGTGATGGCGCCTGAGTGCGCGGTCTGCTCCGCGAGAAGGGGGTACGGAGCAGCGCCTTGCCACAGACGGACGGAGCGGTCCTCGGAGCCGGAGACAATGTACTTCGTCCCAGTGACGACTTCGAGAGCTGTGATAGCGCCTTTGTGCCCTTCGAGCGTCGCCTGCGCCTCCCCGTCCCAGACAGTGACCTTCCCGTCCTTTGCGCCGGTGACGAAGGCGCTGCTTGACAGAGTGGGGAGGAGTGCGAACGCCGTTGAGCCAGGAGCGGGGAAAGTGCTGCTCGGCTCCCTGCCCAGGCGCGCGGGGGAGGGCACAGAGGGGGTCTTGCGTTTCTTCCTTGTGGCACTGAGGGAAGCGTGCGTGCTGTCGATCAGGGCCTGCACGTCCTCCGGCAGTGCTTCGGGCTCCGTGGGCGCGGAGGGCATCTCCACGTCCCCGTCTTCTGCTGGCGCTGGAGCAGAGAGTCCCGTAGCGGCGCGGACGTTCGCCAGCGCTTCCCGGGCCTCATCACGTTCCCTCACTAGGCGGGCCACGACGCGCGTGGCCGCGTCGCCCTGGTACAGCGCGTGTGCGAGCTCTTGACGCGTGGACACGTACTGCGCACGGAGGGAGGCGGTCTCGAGGACTAGGGCGTCCCATTCGGACTGGAGGGTGTGGAGGAGGGCGGGGACGGAGGTGAGTGTGGGCGGGCGAGGAGGGGCGGCGTTGGGGCCTGTTGAAGGGTTAGCGGGGCTCGAGGGAAATGAGGCTCGCGACAAGAGGGTGAGAAGGGAGAGTGGTAGGGCAAAGGAGGGAGGGAGAGGAGAAAGGAAGGCGAGGGGAGAGGGTAGGATCAGAATCGATACAGTGATCATAGTGAGCTCGTCAGTCCCGAAGGTCAGAAACAGCCTCTATTGTGTTCATCACATCCTCCCCAACATCGTGCCCAACAACGTAACAGCAAACAGCACGACAAGAAAAGAAGTGAGAGAAAGAAAATGGAAAATGCACTTACTCGCTTTGACAGGAATGAGCTCATCCTCGTGCAGCGGCTCGCCGTTGGGCTCCGTGCCGTGCTGGTTGAGCTGTGCGACGATGAGCCTGCGCTCGTATATGAGTCCTGTCTTGGGTGAGACGACGGGGTTCTGCGGGGGCTCGCCCGAGACTGTCCCTCTCGTCAGCTAGCGTTCCTCCCACAGACCAGAAACGAACGTACTTGCGCAAAAGAACGACATGGTTTCCCAGAGCAGAACGGAGAGAGCGAGTGAGTTGAGCACGCGAGACAGTCGGAGGCGCGTTTTCAAACTTGCTTTGCGGGTGGCGCACAAAAGCGAAGAAGCGGGAGCAACCGTGCACAGCCACATCCACGCTGGTGCACGTGTAAGGGCCCTGGCACGCAGCAAGGACGGTTCGAGAACGCTAGGGGTGCGCGTCTCCCTGCCGCTGGTCACCTACAACTACGGTACTTAACATCGTCGACTTTCCCTCTTCAGCCACTTTATCTTGCGCTTGGATATCTATCTATCTATTCTTATTCACAATGAGCTCCAACCCAGGTGAGCCCTGCTTTCCCGGACGGAGGAGCAGCCAGCTAACGCAGATTGACTGGACAGAAACGACCCGCAAGCTCATCTACTCCATCCTCCAGTTCCTCCAGAGCTCGCTGGATGATGGCACGGTCAGGGCGGACGATAAAGAGGGGGTGGAGGTTGCTGGTACGCTTGTCTTCCCTTCTCGCCTCCTTCCTTCCCCTTCTCTGTTCTGCGTATATCGACAGCGACTGACGGATGATCGCAGTCCAATGCATAGGCGAGGCGTTCGACGTCTCCCCCACTGACGCCTCTCTCTCCATCTCCAAGCCCCTGCAAGAGATCTTTGCCGCCCACCTCTCCTCCACCACCTCCTCCGCGGCTCCCTCCAGCGCCAAACCCACCCCAACGCCCACCAAAGCCCCCGACCTGGCCGAAGCGGAGCGCCTCAAGTCCCTCGGCAACGCCAGCATGTCTCGCAAGGACTACCCGTCCGCGATCACCGCTTACACATCCGCGATCAGCGCCAACCCCCAGAATCCCGTCTACTTCTCCAACCGCGCTGCAGCCCACTCCTCCCTCGGGGATCACAGCGCCGCGGCCTTGGACGCCGAGAGCGCCATCGCGGTCGACAGCAGCTTCGCGAAAGCCTACTCCCGCCTCGGGCACGCTAGGTACAGCATGAAACAGTACTCTGCAGCCGCGGAGGCGTTCCGCAGAGGGTTGGAACTGGACCCGGGGAACGGGAATATGAAGACTGGGCTGGAGAATGCCGAGGCGCGGGTTGCTGAAGAGCCCCAGGAGGCAGAGGAGGAGGAGGAGGAGGAGGAGGAGGATCCCAGGATCTCTTCCCCCGCTTCTGCTGCTGCTGCTGCGGGAGCGGGGCCGGGAGGATTCGATATGTCCCGAGCGGCGGAGATGCTCCGTGGGATGGGTGGTGGGGCGGGAGGAGGAGCGGGGGGGATGCCGGACCTTGCGGGGCTCATGAACAACCCGCAGATTATGCAAGCGTGCGTCTATCTCTTTGCACTCTTCTGCTCTGATTGACGTCGCCTTTTCTCGTAGGGCGCAGCAGATGATGGCCAACGGCGGCCTGGAGCAGCTCATGAACAACCCGATGATGCGTAACCTCGTGCGTGCCCTCTCTTCTCCCTTCTTATCTTGGCACTGACGAGGAGGAAGGCATCGCAGTTTATGCAAGGGCAGGGACGCGGTGGGGGTGTTCCCTGAACGACTGGGGCTGAGAGGGTGTAGAGGGCGCTTCCAATTGAAGCGGCGGTACGATTTTTGGATCATTTGGAATACGATATAGTTTGCACATGCGCGAGGGGATGAGCTGCTTGCGAGAACACATTGCTGAGGGTAACGAAGTCTGATAACGTAGATTCAGAAGGTTGTGAAAGTAGACTGTTCGGTGGATTTCAACTCAGATCGATCAAATGCAGTATTGTGGTGAAGTTGAACGGCCGAGAAGGTGGAAATTGACCCGCGTACTGATTTGACTCGCGAACTGATAATCTACGTTAACTAAAAGGACTGACTGTCCAGAGCCCGGGTGCGATACAATGGCATTCCCCTCGTATCACGTGATTGTCCATAGTGCGTGCACGACCTTCACAGCCATCGCTTTGCTGGCATGGTCCCCTATCTGCACAGACGCCGGCTTGCGATGTTCAAGTTTCGACTCTATGGAAAGCCGGAGTGAACAGCTTCCTTATGAATTGTCGCGTCGCCCCAGACCCGCGCTGAACCGAGACCCAGTGCCAGCCTTCCCGGTCCCTTAAGTGGCCTTTATTTTTGTTCCATTTAATATTTAGCCCCCTTTCAACTCCGCGTCTATAAGCTCAGGGCACCGGTTATTGTCGTCGCTTATGTCATTCGTCTCCCTGGATCACCTAATCAGTCCTGCCACTATCCGTTTTCGTTCCCCTTTCGATACGACCTGTCACCTTGTCATCGCTTACTCGGCGCCTCTCCTTTCCCATTTCAACAGGTTGGACGCCTCGATAAAGCCCTTTTCATTTTGGCCCGACCATCCTGCGTCCTCTACGTACCAGGCGTCATAACATATTCCATTCCTCCATTCATTAATTAGAGTCAAGTCAAGTCAATTGCCGGTTACTATCCATCAACACTTCATGAGCTGCCTTCGACGATGTTGCGCATAGAACGTTTCTTGGTAAGAGCTCCAGAGCTTCTGTTCTCTCGAGAAGTTGCCAATGTCTCTCTCGATGCACTGAATCTGCTTTCGAAGGTTGAAAATGTCCTCGTTGAGCCGCAGCATCTTGCCCAGTTCCGCCCTCATGTGGGCGAATGGAACCATCAGCTCTTCTTTCTTCTTCAGCAGTTCCGTGCTGGCCTTCTTCACCGCCCGCCAACCGCCTCGTCCCGTTTCCTCTACGAATATCCTTTGTAGGGTTCGGTTGCTGTCGCTGTAGTCCAACAGAACTTGCTCCTGGATGGTGTTGCGGATGGTGTTTCCCTCCGTCGTCGAACACATGAAGTCCGGGTCGCATTCTCGCTTGTACCACTGCCGAAAGAGCTCGGTCTGATGGCGCAACATAGCAAGAGTGGTCTGTGCGGCTTGCTGCCTCGCCATCTCCTGACGCTTGCACACATCCTTCGTCGCTATCTTCTCTTCTAACGAGCACGGATTATCACTTTGACATTCCAGAAGACAAGTCAACTCGCTTTGGAGCTGTTCACGCTTGTCGAGGGCGCTAAACAGGACCGCATAGCTTTGCAAGCGCAGCTTCAGTTCCCTTCGTTCGGTTTCGATCGATGTAGTCAAGGTTACGCCCAGTCTTCTCAACACCGAGCCAGGATAGCGGAGCAAGTAAGGAGAGGTATCGTCGTCGTCATAATCGTCGGAGTCGGAATAGGTCAGTCCTTCGTCGGAGGTTGTGCTGGAAGTGCTGTCCCCATCTCCGTCGTCCTCATACTTGTCATTGAGGGATACAGGCGGATGCGGTGGCGACAGCTGTTCCTCTGAATGTGTGAACAGTGGACACTTCTCGGCGTTACCCAGCAGCCATGGGTACATGTCCATTGTTGAGATAGCTTCAAGGGCAGATTTGTTCGTCCGTCAACGCTTGATAGTAGGTAAGCGCGCGGTCCAACCATTCATTCAGTTGTCAAGTGGGGGCCGAGGTACCGTCCATGTGAACGGAAGCACGGCAGCAGCGTGACTGTACCTGAATACGACGGTGGCGCGTTTGTCCCCGGTTGTCACCCCCGCCAGCCGCCGAGTGCCGCGTTCTGCCCCTTCTCCCGAAATTCCCTATGCACCGTATATTGGTGTGGATCGGTGCTCCGTTCTCATCTGTCACTCTACACGAGCGTAATCAAACCTCTGTCGCTACCCCTATTATCGGAGGACTTCGTCCTGACGAACTATACCTTCACAACCTCAACGTCCGCCCTCCGCTCCGATTGGGCTGATTCGGTCCGTTGCAACCTCACTACATCGACCCAATATCGCGGGCGGCAACTATCGGAGCTCATGTCTGAAGACCCATTCATCCATTTCCTTTGTGACATCCCCGGAGTTGGCGCAAGCAATCCCGGGACGTCGTTTTGATCTTCGTCTAGGTCTCGACCTGTGATCCGCATTTCGCATGGAGCGTCGACGTGAGGTCCACGTTCGAACGAGCTGTTGACCCGAGGTCCGCTCTGATGAGGAAGGCACAGTATAGGGTCCTTGCTTGCATGCATTCTCAAGGTGCGCTGCGTAGTTTGCTTGCCCCGTGTGTTCGCTTGGCACTCAACATTGCCGCTGGTTGACAGCTGCTTCTTGCCGTATGCTAACGGCCACATCCCGTCACCTTGATCGGTCAGCCCGCCCCAAAACCTTATGGCGGCCACAGAGCATCCCAAGCAAGGCGTGTGCACCATGCGCCGAGCTCGAACGGCGTCTCGCAATACTGATCCAAAGGATCTTCATTCTATCAATAACATTTGTCATTCTTACGCTGTAACCAGTTACAGAGGTTAATAACATAGCATTTCAACAGCATCTCAATTATATTTTACCTTTTTGGACCAGTTCGCCCTCTGATCAGAACACATCGCAGACGAAGCGGTCGATTGGGCCCACTGCCCCACTCTTCAGCCACGGTATGAGTAACACAGATTCGTCGAGGCGTGTTTCCATGAACGGTCATTGGGTGCGTACACTTGTCTCTCAGCCTGGGGCCTGGTGGTTAACGTTTTGCAGCTGGAGTTGCTCATTCCCAACCGACATCAAGCTCCCATGTGACGCCGGTCAACGCGGGCGCCTATCGTCTCTGCTTGCTTTGAGGTACGCGCCGCGTGCCGCAATCAGGCATCCATCCTGGTCGTGAGTTCATAGTCGTCCTCCTTTCTTCAGCACTCCTGCCCTTCACTCCATCCTACCGATTGACTTCTGCCCTTTCTGTTCGTCTGTCTTCTTATTCCAAATTCAAGTCACCTCACCATCACACGCGGCCGTCTCTCGCACGTTGCCATTCAACACCAACCACTTCACGCATATATCCAGCCTTTCGGAGCGAGATATCAAGCATGTCCTCGGAGGCACGCCTGAAACAATCCGTCCGCCATGCGCATCGTTATGGACATAAACGCAGCTCCAACGCAGACACCCAGAAGGTTGCCGAGCCCAGTTCTGACCGACCTTCACATAGTCTGCGCTCAGTAAGCTTCCACCTCTTCTGCTGACCTCTCGTCACATATGAATGCTGACTCGCTGTTCATTAGGGATCAACACCATCGACGCCACGTACTGCCGCGACCGACACCCTCAGTCCTCAGCCCGTCCATGTCGTAAGTCCTACGCCGGACGCGCCAGTTCCTCATTCGAAGCGCAAAGTGTCCGAGGACTGCCCACACCCAACGGAGACAAGCGCCGTTAAGCGACCCCGTACCACCAGCAACACAGACGTCACAAAAGCGCGCAAGTCTAATAAAACCAAAGCAAGCCCCGCCCCCATGCCGGACAGTCATATCCCACCTTCTTCGGAAAGGTCGCGACGATCAGGTGTGGTGCAGGAGGTGCAGCTCGCTGCGGATGCCCAACGCCAGCGGCCGTCGGACCAGCCCCACATTTCCAGCGATGCCACTGTCGTGGAATCTTCCGCTGATACGAGATGGGAGGAGATGGATACAGACGTCGAGCCGGACGCGTTGCATACTCAAAGGCGCCGATTGCAAGCCTGGGAGCACAGGCTCCAGGCTGCCGCCAGACAGCTAGATGCGGAAAGGCTGCAGTTTGAGGAAACCAGAGGCGAACATGAACGCTTGAAACGGTAAGCATCCAGCTATGGCTACCGTTCACAGCTGACAAGGCTTAATCAGGGATCTAAGCAATCTTACGAAACAGTATGCTTCCATTCCGCCGAAAATTCAGCCAGCTAGGCCATCAGCTAGCAATATTACTGTTGAAGAACATAGCGATGACGAGCTCAGTATCTTGCCCTCACCCAACAGCCACTCTGTTAGACGTCTGCGTCAATTCTCCATTGCACATGGTCAGCAAGCGTTCTGTTTGGTCAGCCATATGGGGAGTTAGCTGACGACTATTCAGATGATCTCCAAGCTCACTCTGCTGATGACCAGATTCAGTCGATGTCGGATGCGTCGGATAGCGCAACGAACCGCGCTACGAGAAAGAAGACAGATTTGAATGCGCAGAGGCGCAAACAGGCGAGAACACGAGAGGAGGGGAAAATTCATCAGGACGATATGCCAACTGACGTGAAGCAGTGGTGCATGGTAAGCTTTTCAATCTTCCGTTAGACACCAGGCTCAAAGTAGGGGTAGAGCTCCCTCGGCGACGCCTTTTGGTGTGTGATGGGAATCTCACGCATGGAGAAGATTCCCCATCCACAACCACCGTCTCTGGACAAGAAACGCGTCATCTTCATTCCAAATTTTCAGGAAGGAATCGATTCGCCAGGCAACTGCCGCCTTCGCACCGCAGTTGTCTCCCGCGTGTACGCCCTTGCTCACGTGAGCACCGCCCTGTTTCTAGTCAGCTTGATCCTGCCAGTTAACCGGGCACTAGGACTCACGCAGCGCGTCGCCCTTCCCGAACCGCAAGCTTTCCTTCATCACCATGGCGGCTCTCGAGCAGTTATGCCGTGCCGTGACGTGGAAATCAATCAATCAGGTTTGGAGAGTGCAGAATATCGCCGGGGCAAAGGCCAAGTCAGACAGTAGTAACCAAAGAAGGCGTCGCCAGAAACGGCGTACTGGGGTAAGCGAGCTCAATCAGATGTTGGTCTTGGGTTTGATTTCCTTGCGAGCAGAAACGCAAAGCACGGCTCGACGCATGTAACGTTTTCCGTGCTCTATACGACTGGGATCCATCTGCCCTCGTCACTGAGGATCTAATGTCTGATGAGTATTCCACGTCCGGCGAAGAAGATGACCAATCTGCGTCCACGGAATGGCGCAATACCTTGGCGCAGCGTGCGGGAGTGTTGTCCGACCTTATGGAACAGAAACTTGTGACTGTCTGGGAGACGGCCCCTCCAGTGTGGAGAAAGCCAGGGGTATGCCGCAATACACTTTATTGACAGCATCTTCTCTGACGTCGTGTCTTAGCTTGACCATCTCTTTCGCGAGTTAGACGAGCTGTCCCAACAGAAGCCGCTCGCAATTCGTGCCTATATGGGTGCCGTACATGGTCGATTGCCGGAGGCAGCCGTCCCATCTTGTGCCGTGGGAGCTGGTCAAGGTCACCGTTCCCTGAGCGATTGCGGTCTCCATCGCCAGGTACCCGATGAATTGCAAACGGCTGTAGCCAGCATTCCAGCCTCCATTTTGCAAGAGATTGACGATTGCTGCATCAAATTTGCACCGTGGAAGCGCGTACGACCTGACATCGTCGACAACCACATTCGCTGCGGACACCACACCGTACGTTCTCTCCTCAGTGCACAGGAATTCTCCACCCTCACATAACATACCAGTTGTCCGAGTTTCCTCCGCAACCTGGCAGTGAAGAAGGAGTCACTGCAAGTCCACTCCGCCACCGGTCAGGAGTGGGGAGCGTGGTACGTTCACCTTCTTGGCGCTAAAGTACTGCTGAAGGTCGACTGCTTTGCAGACTCCCGTAACCCCATCCTCCAATCACAGTGATGAGGTAAACGCTTCCCTTTGTGCCTTCCGTTTAACTGATCCCGCATCGGTCCTCAGGCTCTAAACGAGATCGACATCGATGAACAGGGTCTAGAGCATTCTCCCACGCGGAACTCGATAATGAAGCAGGTATTCCAACATCGCGGAACACAGCTTGTTTTGTACAATCCGACACGCCCAGGGCTCGTCATTCATCGCTAAGGACGGCGCAGTGGCATAGAGAATCACTGAGGGTCACGGTTGCACACTCGTTGTCATGTTGTTCTTACCCTCGTCACAGTATTAAAGTCAGCATTATTACAGAATGCCAGACCCGATGTGCGATTTCGATTTGTGTCCGTTCCGGCCAGTGGCACAGTCTATATTGAACGCACATGATAACCAGCGCAGTCGTCACGTCATCCTTCCCGCAAGGAAGGCGCGGCGGCAGAGAGCTGCAAAGCAATAGTCCCTCCCGGCACAGGGGAAAGGCACACAGGAGCGTCGTGCATAATGTCTGAGCGCTCACCCCGAGGCATTTCGACATGAGTTTCCAAGCTTGGACCTCAGGTCCACATTGAAAGATAGTACGGACCCCGGGTCCGCACCTTCGACCCTGATGGGCAACCTACGGGACCAAGGGGAGAGCCCGCCGCAGGTAACCCAGACCTAGGCTGCATTTCACATCCATCAAACCCCCTGGTTATTGTCTTTCAAGGTCTGTCAGGCGGTTGTTATCTGAAATCAGCGATTAACCTATTGATTGCGAGTTGCGCGTCATATGACGGCAGGCCGAACGCTGAATGTGCAATCCACGTCATCGGCCAGCTGAACGCGTTCCCGACCGATTGATAGGTCCATGTGACGGGGTGGTCAGGCCTGTTCTAAACCGAACCATGATTTGGGTGATGAAGGTGTACTTCGGTCAATGGAAGGGCCGATTGGGTACGCTTCAGCTTAAACACGGCTCTGCGATCTCCCGTAGCATCCTGGCCTACTCAAGCCCCGTCTATCTCATAGTTCAGGGTCAGTCCGCTCACTGGGAGCGGCCCTGAATCGAAGCCCGCCGCAAGTCTGCTTTTCCTAATAGATGTGTTCCGCCGCGATTGTTATTCTGGTACAACTGTGGGTTGGGCGTGTCCCACTTCCCTGTCCAGGCCGTATCGCCCTTCCTCGGCGAGTTTCTGCAAGAGCACCTTTACGGGTGAAATTTTTGCACGCATCGCATGGATGGACTCTTTGACCGCATCTGTCCCCTTCGTTGGTATTCTTGCATCTCGTGCAGTTTGTTGAAGTATGAACATCGCCTCTTGCATTCGTCGCAGAGCGTCCTGGAGCTCAGTGGATGTGGCAACCATGGGATGTTGCGACAAGCTTGCTAATCGAGCCTTCTTCGGTGGTCTCTCTCCCGATCCTATGTCCGACTCGTCGCTAAAATACATTCAGGAGGTTGCCTGCGAGGCAATAGCGAGGGAACTAACCTCGCTGGCTCTCGCTCGGCTTGCACATTTCCCTCGTGCGCTGAATCTCCCTCCAGCTCAGTCACTACGCGCCGAGAGAGCATATCGGACGGTATGAAGTCCTTCAGTCCCGTCGCCTCTGCTATATGGCGACACAGTTTGAATAACTCGACAAGCGACATTCGAAACGATCTTGAATAAGGAAGTTCGTATGTCTCGTAGATCTTCAGCAATACCTTCTAGATGTGCCCAAAGTGGTCATCCTGGGTCCCGTCGGATCAAGCCAGAAGCACTTACCAGTTCTTTCCAGCTCGAACTCGAAAACCATCGCTTGACTTCTGCACGCGTGAGGTTGGAGCCCACGGGTTGGGAGCGAGCAAGGCGTCGAGCAGCATGGGGAGAGCATTGATACAGCAGACGGCATCGTGCCCAAAGATGCGGTGGCAGGTCCGGTGCGATCGGCACTTGATCGAATGGCCGATAGATTGTGGGCATTCGCATTAAGCGTCCTTGGCACCCACAAGCGGTCAGCCATACATGCTCTTGCTCATAGTAAACTCGGCCGATTTGTCGCATCTGCTCCTGGAATGAGGGTCGAGTTTTCTCACACCAAATTAGGAGAGGATTCTGATTACATCTTCAGTGTTGAAGGATTCGGTCACCACTACTTCCGCACCAGTTGTTTCGAGACTTTGTCAATCCAAGTCTGCCCAACGTCTTCTCGCATCACGCTGGGGCTCGCGCCGATGCTCTGCAATGCGACGGCATAACTCGCGTACTCATCCGTCAGCTCCACCGCCAAGTCCGAAAGGCTGAGCCGAACATCGACGGAAGCCTCAGATTCCTCAAGTTCTGGACAGCCTGGTATTGGCTCGAGTGCCGTGATTCCTTGTGCATGTGCCAAATCATGCCATTGCCGAATGCGCACTCGGAGGCTTGCAAGATTCTCCTGGCACGAAGTCCGAAGCGGCAGGTGACATTGCGTCCACCTTTTGATCAGCATCGTCTGCGAGGCTGTGAGTTAGTGAGGAGCCAAAACATGCAGCTCTGAGTGCTGTATACGTACCATTCTTGCTTTTGCAGAGTGGCACCAGGTCAAACCCGCCTGCATTTCTGAAACCTCAATCTTTGGACAAAACATCATCACTTCCAAGACCCTCAGATTGTAATAGGATTCTAGAACCGTCGTTCTGGCGGTAATAAGCAGGTTGTTCTCATGTCTCCAGTCGGGAGAAACATGAGAAAGTTCCGGATTGGAAGGCAGAAGTGGCGCGATGCTCGGAGATGCACATTGCTCCTGTGCCGTTGTGCCTTCGACTGGGTTGTGTGCTTCTTCGGAGATTGCATCTCTCAAGTCGGATGCTTCAGCAGGCGGAAGCCGGTACTGCCCGTCGTCATGCTGCCGTTCCGCAGTGTGAGGCTTTGCCTTGAGGTCCTGGGACGACGATTTGGGTTGCAGTAGACGGAGCCTTCCACCCTCCGTATTCGAGCCTTTGTCGGTAGACAGCAGATCGAGTTCATCCTCAGATGAGGAATCCGCGTAGAACATTGAATTTCGGCCTGTTGAACAGTTCATTGAGAGGTCAGACGTCCTGGAGCCTCTTTACTGAAGGGCGCTCGAGGCGACCGGCGACCGTGACATCTGACTAAGGGTCGCAGAGGGACGCGACGTCAACGCGTTACCGCGTCTGTTGCCCACGACTCACGCCGACTTCAACGCCTTGCAACTTCACGACGCCCCAATTCCTATTATCTGCAAATGTGGGACTTGCTCTCATCAGAAACCTTGTACAATATATGGGCACCTCAAATTGAAGCTATTGGAACTCTCGGGCTCTCGGAGGAGGACATGTTATCAGACCGCCTCCCACCCTCAATACAAGAGCACGTACTATTATGGGTAAAACGTCTTCTGAGCACATTGGCCCTTCTAACTGGCGATACAGAACCGCATACTAGTGGCACACTCTGGTCATCAAGACTGGGTTCCTTGGCTTGGCAATCGATTGGCATTCTTCCTCCTGGCATGTATTCAAATGCGATCGGTTCCCCTGCATTTGAAAACAGAGCTTGTACCGCCTTACATCCTGGAGAAAGTCCAATCCCTCTCGACCAAACTTCCAATCGAGCGCTGGTGGAATATCGATCTAAGCAGTTTCATATGCCCCGCCTTTCCAAGTCGACGGACTGTGTCCGGCCACGCACCGCAAGGTTATATGCGGCGCGTTACACCCGGCATTTCAACATGCTATATCCGAAGGCCGAACCGCCTACGAACGTATGCACGATGTGAGGCTGCATCACAAGTTATCGATAACCGGTACCTTTGTCGCCTTTACGAGATACTAGCCTTTGCGACCCCATATTCCTCTCGGAACGCGGAAGCCGTCTTTGAGGAATGGCTGCGACAAGCAATAGACATAATGGCGAGTTCGATTTTAGCATTGACCTGTCTGCTTGGCTGACGACTTTGCTCAGCTCTCGATTCAATCAGACTTCAGTGCCGCCGGGGTCGAGGTTCATGAAATGTTTGGGCGCGATTACCGGTTCACCCTCAAAGTCATTCTCATAGTTGCTCGCCGATATGGAAGAGAATCTGCCATTCCCCAATGCTTGTTACAGCCGAACTTCGAGGACAGACTTTCACATTGCGCACCAACGTCGAATTTATACCTTTCACTTGGACGCCCTATGACCGACAGCGAAAATGAACTCGTCCGCCGTGAGATTCTGATGTGCGGAATGGCGCCGTTCGGCCCCAAGGTCAAACCACAGGAGGCCAGCCGCTGGATGGAGGAAAATGCAAGTGCGTGGGTAAGACAAATCTTCTTCAACATCCAGCCATCCCTCTTGCTGACGCAGTCTTGCTAGAACCGCGCCATCCAGTTGTTCTCATTCCAGCCAGGGACTTTAGATTCCTCACTGCGATTATTGTTTGGGTGTCAATACATGATCCATCTGGTATTTGTCCTGGAATATCACCTTCCCTGGCAACTGGATGACAATATTGCACAATTCAATTGGGGAATGGACTTGTGGCCGGTGCGGAAACTGGCAGTCAACTGCATCGAGGACTTTCCAGGCGGTTTCCTGGCGTATGCTTGTGGGATGATACGG
>KV417380.1:0-19019 GCA_001630345.1 Calocera viscosa TUFC12733
AAGACTGGTCGTTAGCTAACCCTAACCGCACGACCATCAGGCGGTACTTACAATGTCAGCCAATGCGCGCAAACAGCCTTCGTGGACTTGATTGCCCAGAACGCGCGAACCTTCCAGGCACTCATGCAAGAAGGGAAGAGCGAAAGCGATGCCGTCGGTGCGAAGCCAGTTTTTGAGGTTTTTCCAACGTGTAGACCAGTCTTCCTTGTCGTAGCAGTCTTCCGTGATCGGTATCTGTCACGACCAACGTGAGCTACAACGCCTGTTGGTCGTATAAGAGCAATCTTACCGTGTGCGCGGCTTTGAACTGTACCTCAGCCGCCCTATTCCTCACGCGGACCAGGCTGCGACGACCAGCAAGAATGTCGTTTAAGATGCGACCATTAATCTGTCCAGGCGGGAGACAGAGAAGCGACATCTTGTGCAGGTCCGCTGCCACGGCCGCACGATGGTCGGCGTCTTCCTGGTCGTTCGCGTCCCACCGCCTCGCGTTCCTGTCGAAATCCTCCATCGCCTTGAAGCGTCTGTTGAACAGTTTCCAGTAGAGCCGATCACGCTCTACTGGATCTCTCGGCAGAGTCTCCTCGTCGTATGGCGGCGACGCTTCCCTTGGCTGGTCGTTGGGCGCTTCGTCATCCGATTCATCGAGCTCATCCCACCCCACGACCAACGCGCCGAGATCGCGCCTTTGCTGATATGCGCGCTCAAGCTGGGCGTCGTCCGGGAGTTGCCAAATGCGGAGCATCGCCTCGGTACGGGTCTTGCGCGGTGGGAGCCACGATGGCCCTTGGCCAGGAGGGAAGGCGATCGGGTGGGCAGGGGCGACCAACGGCTGCTTCTTCACAATGCGAATCTCGAAATGCATCTCGAGCTCTGGCAACGGCGTCAATAGATGTTGGTCGTGAGGTAAGGATGAGGCGCACCTTTATAGCCGCAGGCTTTGTCCGGCCAGGTGCGTGAGTAGCAACAAACTGACGACCAGTATTAGTTACTGGTCGTGATCATGCAAGGGAACAGACTCGCCTAGGACGTATCGACCCGGATAGTCCGAGTTCGCAGGCGTGAGCATCCTCTCGCACGGACGGAAGTGCCAACAGAGCCGGCGCATCTTGTCGTCGAAAAAGGCAACCCGTAAGACATGGTAGTGCGACCCGGAGCGACGATCGTTGGCGGGCAACGGCAGTTCCACGCCGTTCGCATCCAGCTGGGGGAGAAGATCCTGGTCGGGGTTCACGACCATATCGCGCGAGCGGACACACTCATTCGGGTTGGCAGGGAGGGCGCACAGGAAAGGAGGAGGAGGAGGACAAGGTAAGATGGGGATTCTGGGGACCATCACGACTAGCAAGCGAGAGGGGAGAGTCGACAGTAGGTGATGGTCGTGAGGAGACAATGGTCAATGGTCGAGTCGTGCTGGCACCTCGCATTGACGAGCAGGGAGCGGAGTTCAAAGGTGGATCTGACTCCGTCCAATCCAATCTAATCGCCGCGGGAAGGGACCCCTAAACAGCTGTCCGCGGAAGGCTTCCGTAGGTATGCGTCAGTGTGGTGCTCGAGGGCTTGGTCGCATCGTCGCGTCGCGTCGTCGCAGCAAGGGTCCCCTGGCACGCGCGAGCACGTCGGTCGAGGGCGCAGAACGGGCCATCGAAAACCGTCCCCGGCCGTCCCCGAACTATCCTGCTTAACGATTCTCAACGCGATGGCATGGAGAGACGGGCCTGGGATGGGAACGGAGGATGGCGGGGTTTCAGCGAGGGTGGGAGGAGGCTAGGATGGGTTTTGGGCTCGAGGACGGTTTGGGCCGGGGACGGACGGAAAACGGTCGGACTCGTCGCCGCGCTTCGCCGTTTTCTCTGTAACCGCATTCATGATCTGACTATTTTATCCCGTTATCGGATGGAGGGCGGGTGGGGCCATGAGAATGGTTAGGGAACCCTCGGCGCCGGGGCGCCGTGTGAGGCGGGGACGGCGGGGCGAGGGAGGGGGTGCCACCGTGCCGGTGGCGGCTGGGCCAGGTACTAGGGAGTCGAGTTGGGGCAGGAGGGGCTCGTAGACGATCGGTCCTTTGCGCTCTCTCCATGCGGCGACAGCCTTGGGATCGGTGAGGAATGAGATGGTGGCCTCTCGGTTGCCGGGCTCTTCGTACTGCTGACGTTGCATTCCACGTTGAAAGTAAGCATCCAGGGTCATCGCCATGGGTGGCGAGATGGTGGCGGGGAGGAGAATGACGGAGCTGCGCGTCCGGCGCGCATAAAGACCCTACAGGATGGACGAGTTAACCAAGGCTCTAAAATTCGACTCTAAAATTCGGCTCTAAAATTCGGCTCTAAAATTACACAACACACGGCTCTAAAATTCGACTCTTTTTTTTTTTGGTGGGAGGCGCCTGTGAGGGGGAAGGGAACAAGCCAGGGGTCACAAATGCATTAAGGGAGGCTATTACTACGACGACTGCTTTCTGCGCTTGCTGCTGGGCGCCTGGGTCTCCTCTGCGTGGAGCAGGTGCTTGTTCTTCTTGTACCATGCGTCCAGTGATGTCGTCGTCTGATCCTTGAAGCGCTTTTCCATCTTCTCGAATTCCTGGATGAAATGGTTGTGCATCCCGGGCATTGCTTTCATCCGTTGTGGGAGCGTACCCTTGGTCGTGGGGAATTTCCCTTGCCAATCTTGGAGCAGGCATGCGAGGGGCGCGAGGATTTCCACAATGACGTCGTATGTGGAGGTCCGGTCGTAGGCCGGGAGGATTTGATTGCAAGGGTTGACGCTGGCCCATATGGGGCGGAAGCGTTAGTTGAAAAAGTCGGTTTTGGCCTGGCGTTGCAAAGCAAAGTGCTCGGGGTCCATGGCGCCGATGTCGGCGGTGACGAGGAGCTGGTGGATAAAGGTTCGCAAGACCGATTCAAGATCGTGGGTCGGGTTATAGCGAAATTCGATGCCCCTGACGCGGGTATGTTGTCCCATGGTGACCTCGGTGGCCATAAAGTCGGGTGTTCCCTGGGCATGTGAGCGAGCGCCAAGGGCCAAAGGATCTGCTTACCGTGCGGTCCGGATTCGCGGCGTCCTTGCTCTCAAACACCTTTGCAAATTCGAGATCGCCCAGCCGTCCGTTGCCTTTGTCGTCGACCATAAAGTTGCCGGTGGAACAATCTCGGTGATTGTATCCGTGCTCGGCCATGATTTTCAGACCTGGGACGATGAGCGATAGCACCGCTGTACGGACAGGGGGCGTGCTTACCACGGATAATGTCGGCGTGCGCTTTGCATATCTCGCCACGATCAAACCGGTGGTGCATTGGTTCGCCAGCGTACTTCATCACTGTAATGGAATATACGCGATTTTGGGTGCGCGGGTTTGCTCGACGACCGCCAGGCGCCTCCGAGTTGGGCAGCCAAGGGGTGTAATGAGAGCCCGCCATCTCGTCGCGGCGTCGCGCTGCCCGGGTAGTTGGGATGGGCCGGGCCTGGCTGAGATCGATCCCGTGCATGATGGTGTTAGCGATGTCGATAGGGTTAGGGTTCCCATCGTCGCTGTAAGCGACAATCTCGACAAAGTATCGCGCTAGGTCGCGCTGACGGTCAATCGCATCCATGAGCTCATTATAGATCTCGCCCTCGGGCTTGCGCATCTCGCTGCGCCACACAATCTTGAGCGCAAAGATGTCGTTCTCCAAGACTTTGCCATGGCTCCGGTACGCGGCAAGGACTCGACAGCCGCTGCCATCGAGTCCTCGAGCGCGATGGTCGGCGATGATCGCGACGGCAACGTACGATTTTCCTTGCACCGTGATCTCGAGGGGCCGCATCTTGGTAGCGCCGCGTTCGTGCGGTCGGTCTTGTTTAAAGGTGAGAGCGCGTTCTTGGGCGGCGGTATACAGGTCGGTGCCCTTGGCCACGCGGTTCATGGCGGTGTCCCAGCCGAGCTCGTCCCGTCCCGCATAGGCAAAGCATGACAACGCGTGGAGGAGATGGTGCTTTTGCTGGATGAGGTTGATGAGCTGGCCGCAGGGGCGAGGCGCGAGTCTCGGTGCGGCGTACCTTGTGCAAATGAAAGGGTGTCGAGACGTAGATTCCGCTTCGATGTGCGATCCACAGCCGCACGTTGGTCTCCTCGATGGTGATACCCCATGCGTACAGGCGGTCAGGGCTCTGCCACATCTCGTTTACGAGGCCCCAAACGCACTGCTGAACATTCTGTCGGGAGGGTGAGGATCAAGGAGGCGAGGGAGAGAGGGCCGGGCTCACCTTGGAAACCTCCTCCGTCGTAGCTTCCTTCTTGTACTCGGCGATGACCGCGGTGATATCCCATGGATAAAAGTCGGGCTGCTCAGGGTCGGGGCTGGAATCGTGCGGACAGATCTGTCCATCAGGGCGGCTGTTGTCCGGCTTGGTGGAGTCGTCGGGTACGCGACAGGGACGGGAGACGTACTTGAAGGTGTGTTCGCCGCATCCACGCTCTTGGCAAACGGTGATCGTTTCGGAATACACTGTGTGCATCTGGGCAAACACAACGTCTTCATGAAGGCTTTTGTCGTATCCTGTCGATCCTGGGAGCTTTTGGAATGCATCGACAAATCGTTTGTGGAACCGGGCATCGGCGAGCATCTCGCCCCAGTTGAGCTTTGAGGCATCCGACTTGTTGGGAAGAAGCTTGAGAAAGGTATCGATGTGAAGTTCATATCGGCTGGTTTGTGTGACGAGGTCCTTTGACCGCTCTTCATGGGTGGACGAGTCAAAGTCGGGCTTGGAGGTGGACCTGGAGCGTGGCATCGTCGTCGGTGGCGCTTGCGGGGATGGGCGAGGGCGATTTGGAGTAGTCGGCGCGGCCATGGTGGTGGTTTGAGACGACAAGCTGGGCGAGTCAGGGACGGATGTTGACAATGAGGTACACTGCCACCGTGGGGTCTTGGCACGCGGTAACTTCGCTAGCGAAGAACATGCGGTGACGGCCAAGGATAGGTTGAGGGAGCCGAGACGATATGGCCGGTATAACGTGGGAGAGGAAGGGGGTGAATGGGAGAGGCATGACTGGGATAAGTGGTGGCAAGGTATGTTGACCTCTGGTCGTCGTTTGGGGCGACATCGCGAGCTACATCAGCAAAGCCGACTTATACTCCCTCCTTCTCGTCTCCAAGCGTGGGTACAGCACCTTCGTCCGTGCGCTGTACAGACACATGGACATCACCTTCTCCGGCAGCGAGAACAGCGGCGTGGAGCTCGCGTTGATCGAGACGCTGGCGTCAAGCGAGCGGCTCGTGCTGCTCATCCAGCATCTGCAGCTGAACCTCTTCCTAAGTGTGCCCTCCCCCCCCCTTCACTTTCCCGCACGCTAAACGCCCCCAGACGCAGAAGGCACCACGCAAGAACTTCTCCTCCAAATCTCTCGTTTCTTCGAGTCCATCCCCGCCGATCGCTCTCCAATCCACACATTCCGCTTCACCGCCTGGCTAGAAGACTGGGAAGACCCTTCAGAGCCGGCGATCGTGCGCGATCTAGCCGCAGTGGGACCGACGATCCTAGCCTCGTTCAACGCCCTCCGCCTGCCCTGCCTGCACACGCTCATCCTGGATGGCGCCCTCCCCGGCCTAGCATCATTATACGACGCGCGGCCCTTCCTGCGCGCACACCCCAAGCTCCGCACGCTGGACGTGTCAGTCCAGTTCCTAGTCCCGGATATGGACACCGTCCCCTGCCTCTCACGCTACACCGGCCGGCCAAGGGACATCATAAACGTGTGTGACGGCTTCCGGCCGCTGCGCACGCTCAGGCTCTACCTCCCCAGCGCGGGGGACAGCCTGGTATCGGACGACGACGGGACGGGGGAGGCGCAGGAGCTGATATTGCACGCTCTGGGGGGGACGAAGACGCTCACTGATCTGGCGCTCGTCCCGACCTGGCCGGAGAATACGAGTATTGAGGTGAGGGGTCATGGGCAGGGGTGTCTGCCCCCCGAGCTGTTGCGGAGGATTGTTAGGCAGGCAGCGGGGTTGACCCATGTGGAACTGTATATTGGGGATACGCTTGTGAGCTGCTTCAGAACCGTTGCTGTTGCGGAGAGCTGATGTTGTGTAGAGGGAGACACTGGCCGTGCTGAGGCAGCTCAATTACCTGCAGGAGCTGGTGCTCCACTGCCAACGGGACGTGTGGGAGCCATCCTCCTCCCTCGCGCCATCCAGCTCCCAGCCGCCTCATCCCGCTGCCAACTCCGCCTCCGAGAGGACATTCGACGACCTCCTTGACACAGATGTCTTCCCCTCCTCCGGCCCCTCCTCCTCCCGTTCCCTCATCGAGGGGCTCCTCCTCCCCGCGTGTGGGCAGCTGAAGCGCATCGAGCTAGAGTGGCGCGGATGGAAGCGGTACTGGGGTGAGGAGGTGGAGGAGGGCGAGTTTGCGGATTGGGAAATGTGCTGCTGTTGGCTTGTGAGGAGGGGTGCGGAGGGGGCGAGCTTGGAGCAGGTGCGGTGAGCATGCCGGGCTTGGGTGGATCAATCGATTAGGACGTGGACATTGCTGAATTTCTTCGGGATATTTGTGCGTTTGGAAAGGTATCGTTTATCTGTATGCGTTGTTGTATCAGCAAGAATGGAATATGAACTGAACGAGTTCGTTGTTTTTGACGGATAGCCGGACGTGCCTTGCCCGTCGGGGCCGCATGTGAATCACATGCCTGCACGTGTTTGTCAATACATCGCTTCCTTTTCGGGTCAGATTTCGCAGCCCTCTCGTCAGCACACCCACAGCGCCTACACGTCCTCGTCCTCTTCCAACCTTTCCACGTCGGCGCGCGCTTCTGCTCGTCGACTGTGCCAATATCTGACGCTGGATAGGGAGGCGTTTCAGGAGGGGGTGTTTGTGCTCGAGCCGGAGGAGGGGACGGGTGGGGTGGAGCAGGAGGGGGAGGGGGAGGACGCGAGGGAGTTGGATCAGGCACTCACGAGGACCAGCAGGGGGTTTGAGGGTTTCCCCGGGTCCGGCACGGAGGAGTTTGGTGATTTTGCAGTGCCTTCGCCCTCGGCAGCTGCTTTCCCAGCCGCTCAGCTATCGCGCACGATGTCGACCACCGTGGCGCCCGTGAAGCCGGTGCTGAGGAGTGAAGAGGAGGACGACCCGGAGGGCGACTTCGGCAGCCTGTACGCGCGCTCCTCTCGCCGCTGGGGAGAAGGTGGGGAGGGGTCGAGCAGCACCCCCTCCCTCACTTCTTACACCTCGCGCTCCCGTCCCCACCCGCAAGCCGCAGCGACCGCGACCCGCTCCCGAGCGAGCAAGACGCAGGCAGGCAGGAGTGCGATAGGGCTGAGCCCGCCCAGCTTGGCGACGGAGAGCGTGAGGACGCCTACTGCGGCGGAGGGGGGCGAGGCGTTCGAGGGGTGGATTGGTAGTGGGACGGGAGGGCATGTGCGGGGACAGGAGGGGTGGCCGAGTACGGGGCTGAGCAGGAAACGGTAGTTGTTCTCCCTCTTATGGAGAGAGGGAGAGGATCCGCGGAGTTGTTGTTGTTGGTAACGTCTGATACCTCCTAATACTTTTCCTGAATCGATTGGTGCTCATTTCCCTTCATCGTCCTCGCTCACAACACGGCAAGTATCGCTCCTTCTCATCCTCCGTCGCTTCCTCTACTGGATGCGCTACTTGCATTGGATAGCCACTGTCGCTCCTTCGCCCATCAAACCAAGTCGCTTCAAGCATCGTGTCAGCGCACCCATCTCGTGCTGAAGCAGTCCGTCAAGGTGCTTGACATCCTCGAGATCCCTCGACTGCTCGACACCTGCGTACGCAATGGACACTACCAAGAAGCGCTCGACCTGTCGGCTCATGCAACATCTGTCTTGAAGCGCTTTCCATCTGTGCAAGTCGTGCGAGGTGTGGCTGCCGACATCGTCACCCAGTACACCACCGTCTTCCTCGACCGCCCGTCTGCGAACGAGAGTCCGGAGCTGCAGGACTACCTCACGTCCTTCTCGCGTGAGGAAGCAGCTGGCGAACAGCGCGCCGTGGAAGGTGCCAGACACGATTATTGAGCTGTGCAATATGTATGGGTACTTGGTGCGTTTGCCTGCTGCTACTCTCTGTGAGATTGGCTGATCGAGTGGGGCAGAGCTACGGCACGTGTGCGGAGAAGTTTGGCGTCACCTCCGATGGGGACGCCGCCGCCCACATCCTGGCGCTGGCGGAGGTGACGGGGCAGGATGAGGAGTAGCTGTGCTTGCTGTGCAACGTGCGCTGTCTGTCCGCTCCTCCCGCTTTGCAGCGTTTATCTGACAAGCCCTCATCCACAGGACTCCTGCAAGCTCCCCGCGGCCAACGCCCTGAACATGACGGGATACTTCTCCAAGCCCAAGCGCTCGACCGCCTTGCCCTGCCCCCGTCAGGCGAGCGCATTCCGGCCCTGCACACCTCTGACTTCCACCACGACACGCGGTACACGACGATCGAGAGCTCCTTCCTCGCGCGCTCACGCGGTCCCGTCCTCGCCTGCTGCAGCGAGAACCGGTTAAGAAGCTGCGCTCGACGTTGGAGTTCGACCTGCGGCGGCTGCAGGAGTTCATCGAGTCCATCCGCAGCGGCAAGAAGCACGACGCAATACTGTACACGAAGCGGCATCTGGTCGCGTGGGACGCCAAGCACCGCGGCGAGCTCGAGATGACCATGGGGATCCTCGCCTCTGGAGCGCGCGGGGTGAGCTGTGCGCATGAGCGGCTGTACGACCTGAGCAGGTGGCGCACGCTCGCGCGCACGTTCAGGCAGGCGGCGTACATCCTCTGCTCGCTCTCGCCGGAGCCAATGCTGGATATCGCCTCTATGCGGGGCTGGCAGTGCTCAAGCATCCGGCGTGCTACGATCACACGGCGCGCGGCCCCGATTGCACGGTGTCTGACGCCGAGGGCTTCGGAAAGCTCACCATGCGAATGATATCCGACACTTCTGGCAGGTTTTCGAGCACCAGGCGACGACCGCCGGCATGGGCTTTGTCGCGGATCCGAAGACGAGCCAGCAGTGCGAGTTTAAGGAGCTCAAGAAGGTCCACATCTTGTAGTTTCATGTTTCCCTAGTACTTTGCAATCAATACCCTTCACACCTGTCCGTCGCAGACAGGCCGAAATTGCTCTCATTTTGTCATCCATGTACAGAGAGTAGGCAAATGCAATATCTACAGCTTGGCCTTGGTCTTGACCAACTGCCCGCGTTCAGCGTCTCCACGGGCGTCTTGACCATCTCGTCGACAATTTCCTGCGCCGGGAGCACCTTGTTGATCGCCCCACCACCTGGCCCATGAGCCACGGCCGCGCCTCGAGGCTCTTCTTGAGGTGCTGCATCCCCTCCGCCAAACCTTCCGCCATGCCCCGCATCCGCAATCATATCCCCAAGCAGCATCCCGTCCGCCAGCCCGCCCAGCAAGGACAGGCCCATGCCCATCCCCCCTCCTCCCATGCGGCCATCGCCCATGTCCATCCCGCCTTCCATGCCCCCGGCCTACCCGCCTTAGTATCACCCGTAACCCATCGGCTGACGCCCATAAGCTCCCATGGGCAGGGCGTAACCCCTGCCCGCGCCGTACCCAGCCGGGTAGCCCTGCTGCTGGATCTGGTGTTGCCTCTGCGCATGGCGGCGCTGCATTTCCTGTTCTTCGCATAAGCATCGTCCATTGCTTTACACCCAAAGACGGGGTTACGAACCTGCTCATAATCGATCTGCTCGTTCATCTGCACCCGCTGCTCCTGAGTCGTGCCCGTAAGCTTGTCATGCATGTCCGTGCGCAGGCCCAGCTTGTGCTGCCCCGCGCCGGAGGCGTAGCCGACGGGTCCACCGGACAGCCCGCCAGCGGGAGGGTGGTGCCCGCCCATCAGGCCGTGGCCGCCTCCAGCACCGGCACCAGCAGCCGGCCCAGCGCCGCTTCCCCCAGGTGCATCGTGCTTCTCGTCCACCCCATGCCCGCCAGGCCCACCAGGGCCGGGGTGCTACTGGCCCGCCCACTGCCTGGCCGGGTGCTTCTCAGGCGGGGTGAAGATGTACTGCCGGTCGTCATACGGGCGCACCCAAATCAAAGCGGGGCGGGTTTGCCTTCGTGTAGAGGTTGGCACACTGAGTGTCTGAGGGAAAGGCAGGAGGATGGCGATGCGGCTCGATATTGAGGGAGCGGCATGCAGGAGCACAAGATGAGCCAAGGTGGTGTCGCTTCAATTGCAGGCTAGCGATGACGCGCATGGACCTGGGACGTGATGGCATCTCAAGCCCTGGATTCCGTCAACGGCGGCAAGGTTGGCCTTGAGCCACTGCAGCTGCTGGTACGGAGAAGTTGTTCCTGTACGAGCCGTCAATCTGCCCGAAGGGGCCAGATTCCATCACGTACGTCTCTTTCTCCATCGGGTGCGTGTCGTTGCCCATCAGGTCGGCGACGACCGGCGACTCGGGCGAGCTGTAGTAGTCCGCTTCGCCGTTGAAGGAGATGAATTGGGCCAAGGCGTAGTCGTAAGAGTACCAGAAGTTGGAGACACCGCCGGATTCGGCACTGGGCATGCGAACACGATGGGAGCACGCAGCAAAGTTCCGGGGATGTACCCGTTAGCATGACTGTATGAGTGAATCGCGTTTATTGTATGCTCACCTCTGCGCAGGAGGGCAAGAGTAGTAGGTCAGCTCAAACTCGGGCGCGGTAGAGTCGGTCTTGTTGTTGTCGAGGTAGACAGTGAGCTCCGGTGCGATGGTACCCGTCGCGGTCGGGTTGAGCGCGTCCGGGAACGTGCCGTATTTGACGGTTGGGAGGCGCCGATGCCGACTGGGGGTTTGGTGGTAAACATGAACGCCATCAGGGAGGGAGGAGTACGAGGTGATATTGATGTTGTTGCTCGGGTTGGCGGTCGCAGGCTTGACGGCAGGGTATTCGACGAAGCGGGGGAAAGCCCTTGCCGTTTCCGTTGATGGTGTGGTCGACGACGTCGCCGATGGGGACCGCGGGCCCAGTGTAGGGGTAGGTGGTGTCGACCGCCTGGGGCACGGCGGAAACGAGCGATGTGGCGAGGGCGCCGACGGTGGCGGCGGCAGAGACAGCGTCTGGAGTAAAGATGGCCGACGACGGTAGGGCATACCCATGTTGGTGGGACGAGGCTTTAAGGGAGAGGGTGCGGCATCGCAACGAACGGCTTTTGTTTCCTCGGCTACGCTACAGACAGAGAAGAACAGCAGAAGCTAGGAACGGAGAAGAACAGAAGAAGCTGGACAAAGAGTGCGGAGGAAGGGGACCTTGTCTTCGCCCTCTATCATGATGTCGCTCCCGTCAGCACTGCCACACCATATGGAACCGCGCACTGTCCCCATTGGACCAGCGCCAACGCCTTGCCTTGCCATGCCCTCCTTGCTGTTGCACCATGAAGTTGCCCTTCCGAACCTTGCTGTGTCCTTTGCCCTTCCCTCTGCTTGAGTGGATGGTAATCGCGCGCTCTTTCGTGGTCAACTGTCTGAGTCGCCATCCACATCCTCAAGATCAACGCCGGGTGGACCGCGACGAACTCGCCCTTGACGTCGCGGACGACGAACTCGCTCTTGACGGCGCGGACGACGAACTCGCCCTTGACGTCGCAGACCTCCGCCTACTCGTCTGTGATATTTCGCTCAACCTACCGGATGGCGCCGAGGACGTTCTGATGCCAGGACCCATGTGCGTTACTGCCTGCGGGCGCAGCCCGCTTTGAATCATGCTGATCACTGGATCGGGCAGCTGGCTTTGCACGTCACTGCAGCATCAAACGAAAACATGCATGATTGGGGACGTGACGCCCGATGGACAGCTGGTGTCCTGCCGCAGTCAATGGAACGATGACATAGAATTGTTCGTGTATTCTTCCCGAGTGCCCGAGATGGGTGCGCGGTTAGAGCTCGAACTGTTTTGTGACACGACCGACGACGGGCGCTCCACGCTGGCAAGGGGTACGGTTGAGCCGAGTAAGTGGTTCCCGCAGCTGCTTGCAAGTGAAGCGGAGCCTTGGCGGCTCGCGGATGATGTCCTGAGGAGACCTTCGGTAAATCCTCCAACCTCACTTGCAGCCATACTCGCTCACCCGCGTGGTGTCCTCTGTCTCGTCTGCAGACGATCACGGTTGAGCTTTCCTCAACAGCAATCCAGGGCGACCCTAGACGCTCCCTCCATCTCACCCTCATCCTGGCGACGTCGCCGCGCGGTCCCTACGCGGACGTGATAGGCTCATACCGCCGTATCTGCCAAGCGCAGGCCGCCCGAGCAGCGTGCGAACCTCGGCTGGTGCGTCATTTTTGTCCGCGGGCTGTCTGACGTGATGCTTATTCCGACGTGCAGATGGATACGACCGCTCCGAGCCCCATCAGAGCTTGCGTACTGCAGGTTGGCTCTATGCATTGCGTCGTCAGGAAAGAGGGTGCGGTGCACAAGATGAACATGCCCTTTGCCAGAGCGGAGGCGGACATTCTGCGCTATGTCGGGGACACGCAAATACCCGTCCCTCGGCTGATCAGCGTTTCGCCAAACTCGATTTGTATGGAGGAAGTCCAGGCTCGCATGCTTGACACATGCATTGACCGAATGACGTGCAACGAGCTTGACCAAGTGATCCGTCTACTGAAGCACTACCTCGCCGAGCTCCACCAGCTCCCGCTTCCCCACCACACGCTCGGTCAATTGGACGGTGGTCCTTATCGCAATCAGATGTTCAGTGATTTTGCCCCAACAGCGTTCAATAACGTGGTCGAGTTTCACGCCTGGCTCGCATCCCACCTTTGTCAATCGCAATACCTATCGCCAGAGCACGCCATGCTCATCGTGTCAAGGCTGCCCGTGACCGACCACCGGATCCTTGTGCATGGCGATCTCCGGCCTCAGAACATCATGGTGAGTCAAAGTGACGGGGCCGTGCAAATCAACATTGTCGACTGGGGTAGTGCAGCGATCCTTCCGTCGACGCTGTGGGAGGAGGCAGGGATGAGGATGGGAGGGGCGGGGATTGGCCCTGGGGACAGGTGGAAATACATCGTCGACTCGGTTTGGGGTTCACCCGACGATCCCGGTCATGCCCAAGCCCTCAACGCGATTATTGAGACACAGGCTGTATTCCGTTGAGGCAATCTGACCTTTGTGCCATGCCTGTATCCGCGGTGCGACGCAACCCTAACCCGCGCACTGGGTACAGATGGTGCATCTGTACGTTCTGCACTGCAGCTCCGGTTCCTCACTCCACACGCCTCGCCTCACCATATCGACACCACCATCTCATAGCCTTCGCTCCTGCCCACCCCCAAGCCAGCTTTCAAGCCAAAACGATGCACAGTTCGACCAGAAACGGCCTTTCCGCAACACGGGTCAAAACGCGCAATGCCGCAACCATGATCCTCCGTTTCCGAGCTCAGTTTTGGGCCCAGCACCGTTCTGTCTTCTACCACCTCACCGCAACAACCTTCCCGACCTCTTCAATCAGCTGAAGTGATCCTCGACCTCTTCCCGTCATCCTGAAGCGACCCGATCCCACGTCCTCTTCCGATCCATCCATCGACGTTCGCCGCCATGTCGAAACGCATATCGCCCAGGAAAAGGAGAATGAGTTAAAGAAGACCGGAAACCGCGCGCCAATCGAAAATGAAGCACTCATTACAAGCGGGCTCCAAGCCGTCATGAACACGCCGGTCCAAGTCACGATGGAGCAGTGGCTTGCCCATTCCGCCGCGACGCAGAAATATTTCCGGCATCAAGTTACGCCTCGCCGCACCGCGAAAGAGGCCCCCGTCATGAATGCCTCGCTATCTACGATCGCTGAGGATGACTCTGAGAGTGATAACGACGATATCAGCCTCGGAACAACATCATGCATGTCTCAGGCATGGGTATTGACACGGACGAAGTTATCGTCGCCAGATCTCATACCCCACTTCGCGAGATCGAGCTGATGCTCGGTGAGAAGGAGATCAAAGCCGCAGGCTGTATCGACTCCGGCTGCTCTCTCGTCCTCATGAGCCTCGACTTGTGGAGGCAACTCGGCGTCACATATAACCCGAAGAAGAAAGCAACTATCCGCGTCGCCGACAACGCGCTCTCATCCACCGAGGGCATGATCGAGAACCTCCACTGCACCATCGGGTCTATCGTCTTCCTCCTGCAAGTCCAAGTCGTCGATTCGCCCTCCTGCGCCTTACTGTTGGGGCGTCCGTTCCTCACTTTGTTGGATGCCGAATCCCGCGATTTCGGTAATGGAGACCTCCGCCTGACGCTGACATGTCCCAACACCGGTCGTAAAGAAGTCGTCGCGACAGCTCCACATGGCTCGAAGCAAGTGGGTTTTTGAGAATCGATGATTCGAGCGAGCCTCGAGGAGATGATCTCCTTATTGAACTACTCCCTGTCTATTCTGTTACACAATATCCGACTCGATACCCACGCTATCTACTCTGCCTAGCGAAGAGCTTCTCCTTCGTACTTATTTGAAGTCTTTTGATTCTGCCGTTTACGCCGTCCGCAAATATAAGCCTGTCGCCAAGCGCGTCAAACCGATACCCATGGCTCACCCGGAGAACTTGAAGATTCGACGACGATTTCCATCCCCACCGCTCGAGAATCTACCAACCCTCCCGTACCATCCGCCCCCTTTCTCCCCGGGCCAACGTCTCACGCAAGAGCGATATGATGCGCTCACGACCCATTCGAACGGATTCCTATGGCCGGATGAGATCCGCCTCTTTGGGCACATCATGAAGACCCACGAGTTCGCATTTGCATGGAACGAATCGGAGATTGGCCGCTTCCGGGATGACTACTTCGATCCAGTCGTCTTCTCCACCGTGCCGCACATCCCAAGGAAATCCAGGCACATCCCGACTCCACCAGGACTTGTCGACAAGGTCATCAAGATCTTCAAGGACAAGATTGCTGCCGGAGCCTACGAGCCATCCCAGTCGTCATACCGTTCAACATGGTTCACGGTAGCGAAACCGCACTCGAATGAACTACGAGCTGTCGTCGACCTGCAGCCCCTCAATGGAATCATGATGGCCACTGGCGGTGTCCTCCCTTTGCAGACTATATCGTCGATACCTATGCGAAACGCTCAGCCTTCACAGTCCTCGACCTATTCCGTGGCTTCGAACAGCACAAGCTCGCTCCAGAATCGCGAGACTTGACGACATTCCAATCGCTTATCGGCCCTCTCCGGTTCTGTGTTGCTCCGATGGGTGCTCACAACATGCCCGCGGTCATGCAGGACAACATGACGTTCATCTTGCAAGATGAGATACCACACGTGACGATACCCTTTATCGATGATATCGCGATGAAAGGACCACCCGCTCGATATGAACTGCCGAATGGCCGATATGAGACCATCCCTGAGAACCCCGGCATACGGCGCTTCGTTTGGGAGCTAGCACAGGACACCGACCGTATCATCACACGTTTCGAGCATGCCGGCGCGACTCTCTCTGGTCCGAAGGTGCAGCTCTGCGTGCCGGAGATGATTCTGCTCGGTACCCGCTGCTCTTACGAAGGTCGTCATCCAGATCCATCGAAAATCGAGAAGCTCGTCAACTGGGAACTCCCCTGCAAGACACTTTCCGGAGTCCGAGCATTCCTTGGTACGGCCGGAATAATGCGGTACTACATCCGTGATTTCGCGCGCATCGCCCGTCCTCTCGAGCATCTGAAGCGGAAGAATGTTCCCTTTCAATTCGGTGATGACGAACTCGAGGCTGTACGCCAACTTCAAGCGGCTGCTATTGACGCAGATACGAACGGTGTTCTCATCCCCATAGACTATGCATGCGGTCGAGAGGTTATCCTCGCTGTCGATTCCTCCAGTATCGCGGTCGGCTATGTCTTGTACCAGGCCGATACCAATGGTCACCGCCGTCCAGCTCGTTTCGGTTCGATATCCTTCAATGAACGGGAGTCGCGATACTCACAGGTGAAACTCGAGCTATATGGCGTATACGTCTCACTCCGTGCCTTACGGGTCCTCCTCACTGGCCTGCCCAAGTTCACCCTAGAAGTGGACGCCCAGTATCTCGCGGGCATGCTGAACCACCCGGACGTTGTTCCCAGCCCCGTTCTAAATCGCTGGCTCGAGTACATTTACTAGTACAGCTTCGATCTAGTGCACGTTCCGGCAACCAAGCATACCGGACCAGACGGCT
Organism: Calocera viscosa TUFC12733; assembly: GCA_001630345.1. Taxonomy (NCBI): domain Eukaryota; kingdom Fungi; phylum Basidiomycota; class Dacrymycetes; order Dacrymycetales; family Dacrymycetaceae; genus Calocera; species Calocera viscosa. The sequence continues at coordinate 16,138 of KV417380.1, forward strand.
TATCTCGCGACCACCGCACCCCGATGACAAACCACCAGACCCACCCGATATACTCGCACATGACGATACTCTCGGACTGTCGTATATGTTGGAGCTGGAGCTTGACACAAGGCCTACTCTACCAGCTTTTTCGGCCCCCCGGGAAGAGGAGGCGGACTTGCCCCCTCGGAATGAGAAAGCCATAAGTGCGGACCGCGATATCGAGAATGTCATGCAGTACTTCCGCACGTTCCGCAGGCCGTCGAGAATATCGAATGATGAGTTCAAGATTCTCCTGAAGCGCAGCACTCGCTACTTCCTGCAAGGCAACGATGATCTGTTTCGACGTGAAGACAACGGACATCATCGTCTATATATCGAGCACAGCAAGCGAATGAACGTCCTCCGCCACGTTCACGATGACATCGGCTATAAAGGATACCGCAGTGTCCTCGGACACCTTTCACTCCGATTCTAGTTGCCAACGCTCTCGCACGATGTTAAGTGGTACCTGCAGACGTGTCCCGAGTGCCAGCGTCAACAGATGCAACATGTCCACATTCCACCGACCGCCCAGCTCCCATCGCCATTGTTCTATAAGGCGCACTGTGACACCATGTTCATGGAGGTGTCGAAAGGATCGAACCGTGGAATATGCTATCTTGTGCAAGCTCGCTGTTCACTCAAGCATTGGCCAGAATACGCCATGTTACGAAGCGAGACTGGCGCCAACATCGCGGACTTCATCTGTCATCAGCTACTATGTCGTTGGGGATCGATCGCAGAAATCGTCACAGACAACGGAACTCTATGGGTCAATGCTATGTCGACGCTATCGGCCAAGTTTGGCATCAAGGCGATCCGCATCTCAGGCTACAAGTCACGGGCCAACGGCATCGTCAAGCAGTCGCACCGTTCCGTACGCGAGTCAATTGTCAAAGCTAGTTCGCACGACATATCAAGATGGCCGGAGGTCACACCCGCCGTGTTCTGGGCCGAGCGCATCTCAATCCACAGCTCGACCGGACTAAGCCCGTACTATATGGCGCATGGCATCCACCCAATGCTACCGATGGATATTGTCGAGGTGAACTTCCTCGTACCTCCACCAGACTCGATCCTCTCGCGAGCCGATATGATCGCCTATCGAGCACGTCAATTGCTGAAGAGATAAGAGGATCTCACCACAATCGCACAGCGCATCCTCAAAGCAAGACAGGTGTCAGCTGAACGGTTCAAAAAGAATTTTGCGAACACCATCCGTGACTACGATCACAAGCCCGGTGATCTGGTTCTCCTGCGAAACAGCTCGAATGACAGCCCCCTCCGAGACAAGACGTTACCGCGATACATCGGCCCCTACATTGTTGCCAAGCGTAATAGAGGTGGTGCATACATCCTCGCGGAACTCGATGGTACCCCGCTCCGGTACTCTATTGCAGCCTTTCGCGCTATCCCTCTGTACGCGCGGGGCAACATGAAGATCGACCGAAAGAAGATCATCGAGAGCCTCGATAATGCCCCATATCTCGTCGAGGATACTGAGACGCATCATCTCGAGGGTGAACTCGACCCTGCTGAAGATGAGGATTCCGAACCCGATTTCGATCCCCCCTGAGCAGAAGAACTGCCGCTTTTCGTCCCTTACCTGATATGAATCGCCTGCATCTCGATCCCAACCATGCCACACTACTGATGTCTGCTTTTGAGATTGCCCTTACCCGCGTATTCATTCCCAACCCCGACCTAGCTTGCCTACGGCTTTCCTGTCTCCATCTCCATTCTGCTTTCCGTCTGCATCCCCTCCTTGCTTCGTACTTCGCTCTCGCTGTCGTCCCATCATCGCCCATCCTCTGCGCTTCCTCAGCATCCGCACTCGCAAGGGCTTTCGGCGTTGCCCGCGTCTCTTGTACTCTGCCGCAGGCCGCATCCTGTGTGCCCTTTCGACTCTCTGCCTCCGTCGTGATCACTTGCTGCCAAAAAAAACCTTGCCCTTGCCGTCTTCTTCGTACCCATCGTTATCCGTCTCGACCTCCTTTGTAGAGCGGACCTTGCCGTTGCCCTCGACGCTCCTTGCCGGACCCTATGTGTCATTCAAGGTCCCCCGCGTCGCTATCTGTTCTCCAAGTCTCTCTTCGAGGTGCGTGTCATATATCTAGCCTAGCACATTCGCTGCTTAACTTTGATTAGTATGGACCGCGTGCTGGAGTCTGGCGCTACCTCCGTCTCTTTAAGAAATACCGCTTCCAAGTCACGGTATGCGCCATTGGGCGTGCACTGGAGTACTACCCTGAAATCGGCAAGAGATTTGTCGAAGCGGGTCACGAGATTTGCTCGCACGGTGGGCCCCATTGCCTACTTCTGACTGTGGCAAATCTGACTAGCTAGTTAAGCTACAGGTGGTGCGGTCATGCACAGCTCACCGAAGACAAGGAAAGGGTGTGCCTTGGATCCTTCATTTCACATTACAATGCTGACTTGCCGTCTAAGAAAGACGTAGCGTAGATAACTTAGGCTCACTTAGATAAAGTAGACAGACATAATGGAGACAACGTACATGAACATTCAGCGGTATCTAAGGCCCAAGCGCATGCAATGTGGGTTGTATTACCAGGTGCTCTTGGTCTGCGGCACCAATGATGCCCGCGGCTAAGTGCGGAACAGGCACTCCTGCTGCTGCGTGATGAGAGCAGCCACGATCGTCATCGCTGGTGGCTCGGATAATGCGGCATGTGAGCAACCTCATTGGATATCCAATGGATATCCAATGAATATCCATTTACGTGAATGGATATTTAATGGAAGTCCATTGGACTTCCAGCCAACCTCCCCATCCGAGGTCCTCGATGCTGGCAAAATACTCGTGCAGGTAGCCTGCCAGGACCCAGTTGGCGAATAGCAGG
>KV417381.1:0-18411 GCA_001630345.1 Calocera viscosa TUFC12733
TTGCTTTGGGCCCGGGATACAGCCCACAGCAAGGATATTCTCGAGGTGAGTTCGTACCCTCGGCGGCAAGTTGTAATTGAACAAGATCGTAGGCCAGGCAGTTGTACGACGCCCCTTGAACGGCGCAAAGCCGTCTGTCGACAGTCCCAAGGCGATATCACGCGGTGAGTCGAAGTATTTGGTTGCCAGAGTCTCGCCATTGACCTCGATGTAGCGCTGGCATAGCTCTCGATAGAGCTTGCCTTGGAAGATATCGGACATCTCCTCGGCGTCGACATCTTGGCCTGCTCGATACGAGGTAAGCAACACCGCCCGTTTCTTATTCCCATACTGCGCCTTCAGCTGAGGTATCAGCCGCAGGTACTGGTATTGCTTGCGGGGCTTGCCCTCCTTCAAGCGCGGCTCGTTGCAGTGCGGGCACTGCTGCAGATCGGCAAGCAGGCCAGTGTACGCCATGCAAGAGTTCACGCAGCAGTCGTAACTGACTGCTTTCACCTCAGATAACGCCTTTACTCGACGCTGGACTTCGGAGAGGGGCGGGAAGGACTGGGGGAAGTGTTTGTGGAGGGTGTCGTATTGGGAAATGGACAGGTGCGCCTCGGTTTTCGCTTTGAATGCTTTGAAACATCTCTGATCATTAATCGACAGGTTATCTACAACCGATGAGCGCCGAGGGAGCTGAGGAGAGGCAGCAGACGTACCGGGCAAGGCTCTCATTCGGAGCATTGCCTCGTCGTCGAGCTCGTCTTCCTCCTCCTCTTCCTCATCACCATCATCTCGCTCTTCAGCCTCTCCCTCTCCCCCGCTCTCCTCTCCCCCGCTCTCTCCCTCTTCACCCTCTCGACCTTCTGCCTCTCCCTCTCCACCCTCTCCAATCTCTCCCTCTCCCTTTCCCTCTCCCTCTGGCGCATCCGAGGCAGCAACCTGCCGAGCAAGAGACCTTGAAGCGGCGTCTATGCCTTGAAGCGGCATAGCTTCGCCTGGGTCCATATCGACATCGATATCTTCCTCAAGCTCGGGCTCGAGCCCTCCAGGAGGAGGGCTCTGAGGAGCAGGCGCAGCGAGAGGAGGAGGAGCAAGAGTCTTGAGGAAAGCTTGGGCCTTGAGGTGCGTCTCATCAGTCGTTCTACGTGCTGGCTTCTTGCTGACTTTGCGCTGCAGCTTTGCGCGTTCCGCCTGACGATGCCGATGGTATGTCGTCTTCGGCACGGCTTGGCAATTACACCTTGGGCACTTGCAGATCACACTGGGCGTTGGTGCCATGGTGATAGGCATGGAGAAGAGGACGCTGTATGCGTCTCGGGGATGGGCTCGGGGGTGGGAACTCAGGGATGCCAATTTTGGTAAGTCCCTATCCTTTACCTCGCACGGAGATCTATTTGGCTCACTACTCCTACGATTTCTCCCGACAGATCAGTGCCAGTGACGCGTCTGACGCGTCCTCTCCCCCTCTCGCTCCTTTGCTCTCGACCACCATCTCTCTTTCTGTCTCTCTCTCGCGCGCTCGCCCTCCCTCTCTCCCTCCCCCTCTCTCTCTCTCCCTCTCTCTCTCTCTCTCCTTCCCTCGACCATGGGCAAGACACGCGCCGCCGCCCGCAAGCTAAAGAAAGGGGACAAAGGACCTCCTTCTGGAGGGGCTTTGTCCGAGTCTGCTACGGAAGTCCCTCCTTCTGGAGGGACTTCGCCTGCTCGACCGACTTCTCGTGACTCCCTGTCGTCCCTCGACTTCTTGCCGCCTGCTCCTCCTCCTCCTACTCCCACGCTTGCTCGTGCACCTGCTCCTGCTGCTCATGATGCGCCTGATGCGCCTGATGCTGATGCTGCTGCTGCTGCTGCTGCGAAGAAGCGCAAGACTCCGAAGAAGACACCTGCACCCGAGCCCGCTGCGAAGAAGCGCAAGCTGCAGCCGCCCGCCAAGCAGGCCGACAACTCCGTCAATGTCAAGGCTGCAACATCCAAGAAGGCGTCGTCGAAGGAGTTGCTCACGCAGAGGGAGAAGGAGATGCTGGAGCTCAAGGCCCAGCTTGCGCTGCGTGATGGTACGCAAATCTCCACGCATACAATGACATTACTAACTATGTTTAGAGAAACTTACCCACGCCGAAGACGCGCTCAAGGCCCTCAAGGAGAAGGAGGCTGCGAAGCCCCTTCCCCTCATCCCCAAGCCGCCTGGCCAAGCTGGGAGACTGACCCGCGGTGGTTACAGCCTTATCAAGGCCATAGGCCTCGAGCACGACAAACCGCTGTACAATGAACTACAGGTAAGTTTCTTTTTATCCACCTATCTAATGCTATACTAACAGATGGTACTAGGCTGCTGTTCGTGCGGCCTTTCAAGGCAGCCAGCTCCTCACGAAGGACCGATTGTCGGACTATGCGCCTGCTGATCTGGCGGGGATCTTCAACATTGTAAGTTCTAACTATGCTAAGTACAATCTACTAACACTAATACAGGCCGCACATGCCCATCCCGAGCTCAAGGCGTACGAAGGGCGATTGGGCGAGCACGGCGATCCTCAAGCAATACCTGAAGAATACCAAGGCCAACAAGAAGGCCAAGCTGAAGATGAGGAATGCGAAGAAGGATGCCGGGGTCGACCAGGGCAAGCGGGGGGGGAAGGAGAAGGCTAATGAGTTGGATGAGGTTCCGGACGAGGATGAAGACGATGAGGAGGAGGAAGATGAGCCGGCTGAGGAGGACGAGGTCGAGGAATAGGGCGCGGGGAATCAGGAAATAATGGATATCATTATCAGTAACTAAAGACACTGAATATAATCTCCATTCAGTGCCTTTTACACGTGCGAAAGCGTTTGATGTTCAGTCAGGGAGAACTGATAACTCACTGCCCGCGCACTGAGGTTGAGTGCCTTAGGCACCTTTTTTTTATTTAAAAGGAAATGAATTTCATTGTCTAAACTACTGGTTTACAGTGTCCACTGATAGTCCCACTTTTGCACTGATAAGCAGTGCAAACTACTATGAAGAAAAGACAATGATAATCAGAGCCCGACACATTTCCTATGTAGGAAATCAGTGGCTTTCAGGGTCTCAGTGGTGACGAGTTCGACGCAATCGAGCTCTCCTAGTCCGAGTCACCCAGCTCAGCCACCAAAGCTTATACTGGACTCGTTTCACGCGGCATCGTCGCCATCCGACCTGCGCCATCGTGCACGAACCGCTTTGAAGTGGTGAGGCCCAGTGCATGCCATTTATTGCGCTGTCCTCCCCAGGGTCGGCTCACGTGCGACAAGCGGGTGCCCATGGAGTATCAGAAGGGACTACAGCCTGCTTGTGTGACGGAGAAAGCCGCCCGTCCACACGTTCACTTCTACCATTCCTGTGGCCCATTTCTGATGAAACCACGACTATACCTCAATCCATTACCTCTGAATGTGAGGAATCTGAGATGAGGCTTCGCTTCTTGACTCACTGCCTCGACGTGACCGTGCTCTGTGCCGTGTGGTGTGTGGTGCTGCCCGTGAAGGACGAGCGCAGGCTGCGGCCACATTCGCTTCTTCATTCACATTCACTGGCATAGATTGAAGCAACGAGGAAAACACAACAAGCGCAGAAGATAGAAAAGGCTAATGGATTCTAGTGTCTGTCCACGAGCAGGCCATAGATTGTTGTGCCAGGGGCACGCACATTTCGATACACGTTGGGCCGAGGGTTACTCCTCGTAAGGCTCCTCACACAAGCCGTTCTGCTGGGCGACGATATTGAGGACCATGAGCTTGGACTGAATACGGGCCCACGCGAAGCTGGGTATAGGCGGACATGGCGTCAGCACTTGCAGTATACGCGTAGAAGACACTTATCTATCATCACGTGGAAGCCTGGAAGACCCATAGGGCGCCAGACGCCTTTGACTTCTCCACCTTCGTCGATGTCCCAGACGTCGCGACTCTTGTCCGCTATCTCGTCGCCAAAGATGGTTCGGATCGAATCCCGCATGGTCTTGAACCCCGTCGCAAACTGCATGCCTACCGTCAGGATCGGGTAGCCAGTGAGAGCGCCGTCAAAATGGCTTACCACAACATGGTCGTAGGCTGCACTCTTACCATCGCTGAACGTAATCACATTACCGTCGAAGCTGAGAAACGGTCAGATCTACTACCATAGCGCTTTCAGCAGAGGCACCATACTGATCGATCGTTCCCGGTTGGATCTTGATGTTGCCTAGATCACAATGTAAATATGGCCCGGCTTAGGCTTCAGTACATTCTAACGTACCGGCAATGACTTCGGCGCAGGCACCTGATGGGAAGGAGGGGAGAACAAAGTAAGAGGTATATCCATACAACGTCATAGAAAATACTTACCGCTGTCGAAATACTGTTGGTAGGTTGTCTTAGTATCAGATATGCCATATGAAAAAGACGATTTTGCGTACGTAGCCACCAGCTCGTCTGAGCGCCTCTGAAGCACAGATGAGTCGGCAACACGCTTTCAGTCTTTCAGGTGTGCTCACGGAAGATGAATCCACAGCCCTCCATACCCAGCCAAGTGCGGAAGCCAGCAGCGTTCATGCCCTCGAGAAGATCCCTACCAATGCGCGATGAGTATACCTGTCCCGGCCTTGCAAGAGATGCTCGCACTTGTCCTTTTTCGCCACCTCGTCAACAATCCCCTTGACCAGAGCTGCAAAAGCGGGCGGGTGAGAATATGCATGATAGGTCGTACTCGCAGCGGCATACCCTTGGACGCGACGATGGGAATAGCCAGTCCGATGCGATCAACGAGCTGTGCGACTCCGATCAGTACAGGGAAAGGCAGAATATAGAGGACCAACATCGTAAGGCGGTCCGTCTTCGCGGTACAAGCCCATGAACTAAATTACGCGCAACATCCATGAGCAATCCATAACACGGGTGCCCAAGTGACCCACCGCCGGAGAGCCATTCTTGATGCTCCTACATTCGAGTTTCAGCGGTTTCTTCGCGGATACGGATGCGAGGAGAAACGCTTACATGATGTAGGTAGGAGAACGTTGCAGCATTGTGACCTTGGCTCCATGCTTGACTATTTTCAGGGTAGATGAATCAGCTGCCGAAGTTTACACCACCGAACGTGCGTCCACGTACATAGATCATATGCTATGTCGAATCCCGACGAACTCGTGCCAACGACGAGCACATTTTGGTTCTCGTCATGCCTGTCAGGTTGCCATAGAGATTGGGCCGACGACAACCTGCGGCTCACCTTCCAAGCTTTCCCACTCTTGTACTGCGTGCTGTGCAGAATGGAGGTGGGGAACGTCTCCTGACCAGGCAGCGGGTCGGGGATACGTGGCGTACCGCCTCCCAAACCGGTTGCTATGACCTGGACATCCACGCAGTGAGACTTGGGGGATATCCGACGTGTCTTGTTTGCTTACGATCTGCGGCGAACTCAGGGTCCTCGTGGGCTTGCCTGGACGTTCCACAGTGACTTCCCATCGCTTCTTCTCTTTGTTGTAAGTCGCCTGGGTGATCTTCGACGACAGCCAGATGTTGATGTCCAAGGCTTCGGCGTAGAACTCAATCCAGTTGGCCAATTTCTGCGAGCAGGGTGCTATGTCAGCTCAATGTCCGGTCTGGGGCACGACTGCGACGTACACTGGCGGGCGTGAAGATCGGCCTGTGGAAGAAGGGTCAGATATGAAAACGAGCAGGATGCCAAGCTGCGTACCAATGCTTGGGGAACGGCATGTATGGGAAGTGCTCTAGAGCGGGAATGTCAGCCGTTTCGACGGGTTAGAGGGACGCGCGGGGCGGTATACCTGTCCAAACCTAGCAGATGCAAGATCAATGTCAATTTGTGTATTGCGACAGGAAGAGCAAGCGCATGCTCACGGGGTCATGCAGAGACAAGGCCTCGTAACGGGTGCGCCAGTTGTCTCCTGCCCGGGCATTCTTCTCTATCACGACGTTGGATACGCCCATGGCGTTCAGACGTGCAGCCACGGTGAGGCCACTGCAGACACGCGTCTTGAGCTAAAGATGATCCGTCTGCTGAAGGGGAATTACAACGAACCTGTGACCTCCACCAACTGATGACGAACAGGAAAGAGTCAGACCAGCCGAAGGAACGTCAATCGAAGGGGCGACATACTGATGATAACTGTAGGATCTGAATCCTTAAATTCGGTTTCTGCCTCGCGCTGTTCCGCCCACGTGGTGTACTTGGGGTTTGTGCCCCTCGGCCGTGGTTTCTCGGGGAAGTCCTTGAGGTCTTCCAGCAACGTGAGCACGGTCCAGGCCTTCCAGGTGCCTTTGTAAGGAACAAGATTGACGATGCCGCTGGCAATGGCGACCTTGGTTGTGAAGCGGAAATGGGCCTGGACGAAGCTCAGACCGGGATAGGGACTGGCGAGCACAGGTGGGATGTCGCCCAGCTCGAAGCCGGTTGCCGCCGTCCTAGGTCCGGTTGCGATAAAGGCACGCTTGATTGCATCGTGGCCTTGTATACTGCGCTGGTCCCTGATAGAAAATGAGGATGAGGGCCTGCTCACGTCCGCTGGGACAGGTAACGCACCAAGTGAAGACGACCTTGTCTCTCCACCAGCCTGACCGACGACATCTGTTAACAGGGACCATGGGAATGCAGCGGCTCGCTCTCACCCTCAGAAAGGAAGGCCGTGGCAAACGCGTCGGCATCCGCCGTCTCCACCGCCTTGGCAAACTGCTCTAGCCACTCCTTCGCGACTTGTGTAGCATCGACATTGTCCGGGAGAGACTCTCCCAGCAAGTCCAAGGTCGGGAGTTCCTCGGACAGTTTGTGTACGACGCCGTTTGGCGTGGACTTGAGCGGATCGATTATCGCGTCGGGCAGTGACATGTCTCGATTTGAAGGTGTTGGATGTAAGTTGAATGCTACGATACCAGAGAGTGGGACGCGCAGGGTTGGAATGGGCAGCACACCCGCGCATAGTTATGTAGGGCGCGTGCCAGTGGCCCTGCGCCGGCCAGGATAGCCAGGTGCTTTACCCGCCGGCATTCGGCGGTCGCTGTGGACTGAGGAGGCGCTATACTGCGGTCTCATGTTTTAACCCGTGGGGTCGGCACAGGGCCAAAGGGTCCGAGTGGGGAAGGCTCACAATGGAAAGTTATCCCTCGTCCTTGGACGCGGTCGGTAATGTGTTCGCGGCTATACGGCAATGCCAAGTCCCCATATATTCCTCTCATCGCCGATCCCCCCGCCCAATGCTCTGTCACGTGGTGAAAGGCCGACGTGACACCGTCCCATCGCGTTGGCTGGAAGGGCGCTGATTGGTTAGGGTTCGCGTCTAGGTTCAGATTTCTAAGCCCTACAGGATTAGATAGTGTACATGTGCTGGCACAGTACCAGACATATCCATAGGGTACGGTGTGATGAGAATGCTCATTTCATTTCAAACAAGGCAGATCGTGTCTGATCATCCTATCCGAGGGTCTGTTCAAGTCTGTACCACTTGTCTTTGGGCAGAGGAGGCTGATCCATCTTGTGCCTGGACGAATTGTGTGTGTGCATGGTCTACAAGGCATCCATGCCGCCGTACCAGGACTTGAGAAGAGAAGTATGCTCATGAGCCAGTGTACACGGCAGAACATTGGATTGAATTGATGGAGATACTCACAAATAGTGCCGTTCACAAACGCTGCTCTCGGGCACAGCAGAAACATGACCGCAAACGCAACGTCGTCCGCTTTGCCCAGGCGTCCGAGAGGGATGAGGCTCACATTGAACGCATCCCTGTACTGGGGCGCCAGCATGGGGGTGTTGACTGTAAGGCAGGTCAGCAAGGGAAGTCTCGCGTAAGGTGGGTGAGGAAATGCACTCACTAACGCCCGGAGCGACAGCGTTGACGCGGATACCCTTGCTGGCATAGCCAATGCAGAGGCACTTTGTCACACCGGCGACGGTAAATTTGGACGTAGTGTAGTGCGGGGTCTCGATGTGGCCGTGGAGGCTGGACCACGAGGCAAAGTTGACGATCGAGCCGAGCCCCTCCTTCGACTCGGTCGGCTTGTTCTTGAGCATGAGCGGGATCTCGGCGCGTGATGCCGCGCAGGTTGACGTCCATGATCTGAGCGATATAGCAGTCAGACGAGGAGCGCGCCCTGATGGGAACCGGTGGGGCTTACCTAGTCAAAGTCCTTCTGGGACACGTCGAGGAGCGGGCCGTGTTCGCGCCTTGTTGTACCGGCAGCTATAACCAGTAGAAGAAGTCAGCCGATCTGCGCTCTCTCCACGACAAGCACACCGCGACTGACCGTTGCTGGATAACACAGTAAAGTGTGAGGATAAAAGATCAGAGTGAGGAGACAAATGAGCATACACAGCGTAATCCAGCCGGCCGAACTTCCTCTCGATCTCGGCGAAGAGCTCATCAACCTCCTTGTCGTTGCTAATATCAACCTTCTTGATGTAGACGTCATCGGCAGGCAATCCTGTGGGAAGGTGGGTGAGCTGCGCTGTCAGTGATCGCGCGGCGAGACGGGAAGGACAAGACATACCCGTCTCCTTGGCGGTCGCCTCCAAGCCGGGCAAGTCTAGGTCGACGAGGATGAGTTGCATGCCGGCCTGAGCACAGAACTGTAGCCGGCTGATGAGGATACCGGCGTGATAATGATGTGAGAACGACTGCAGCTGACCAAAGCGACGGCCTTCCCCATTCCACTCGCGGCGCCCGCTGGATATGGAGCGTAAGCGGCGGGTGGGGAGACGGTTAGGGAGACGGTGCTCACAGACAAAGCCGACACCGGACAGATCGCCGAGAGTGAGCGACATGGTGTCTGAACGATCTTGAGAGGATGTGAGGTGCGGTGCAGGCTGGATGGGGGGGACGAGGATGAGGACGGGCCGGCATGTTGTGGATGAATGAAAGCGGCCATTTGTAGGCAAGCTGTTGCGGTACAGGGACAATGATGGGTCCTTGACCCTGACGGCAACTGCAATTCATCGGTCCCGGGACCCGCACAATTCATTGCCGGTAACACTTCATTGCCGGTACAGTATGGACCCTACACCGGCTCATAGCCGCGGGGCGCAACGGCTGTTGTGGCCGAATGGTCGTCGCCGAGTCCGATAATGCGGCTTGTCCTCAGATTTGGTCATCTACATACACAAGGCCACCACTGTCTCATCTACGAGTGCGATTGGCCATTTCGACCTACCCATGCGTAGAAAGAGCGCACCTCTCGCTCATTCGCCTAGGGCAGCAACCTTGCCATGGATGGATATTGGTGGTGGGCACAGCATGCATTATGAGAAGGGCAGTACTACCTTCCGTATGCGTATGTAATTCAATAACTCTTGGGTTGGCCCAGAACACGCTGAGCGATGTAGTTTAGGATCATGTTCTGGCTGATGGGAGCGATGCGGGGCAGAATGACCTGGAAGAGGCATCAGTCAGTCGTTGCTGTACCCAGGGGGACAAAATGTGGTCCGCACCTCTCTGAGATACCGCTCGACATGATACTCCTTAGCGTAGCCAACACCTCCGTGCGAGAGCAAGGCACGTTCAACGGCCTTGAAAGCTGCTTCTGATGCGAGACTGCGTCAATCTTTAGTAGACTACAACAGAATAATCAGGACAGCAGGACCCACTATTTCGCAGCGTTGGCGTATTCGCCAGACACAAAGCCCTCGTCATAGAGCTTGGCCGCCTGATAGGTCATCAGCCTTGCACCCTCTAGGTTCATCCAGCTGTCCGCGAGCGGGTGCTGGATGCCTTGGTTCTGCCCAATCGGTCGGCCGAAGACATTGCGCTCGATCGAGTACTGTGCACCACGCCGAAGGCCAGCATAACCTATGCCCAGCGACTCGGCGGCGAGGAGCACGCGCTCGGCATTCATTCCGTGCAATATCCTGCGCGACATGCGATTGAGCCATCAGAGAAGATCGTGGGGTGGGGAAAACGCACATTTTGAATCCATCCCCTTCCTCTCCTATACGGTCTTCGGCCGGGATGCTCCAGCCATCGAAGAACAGCATGTTGGTGTCGATCGCAGAACGCCCCATCTGAAGGCAAGATAAATTTCTCGTGTCCCTGTCACGAGAGGTCCAACTCACCTTGGGAATCTCAGTCACTTCCACTTTGGTACGATCCAGGTCCGTGTAGAATATGGACAGGCCCTGATTAGGCTTCTTGACTTCTTCCAGGGGAGCTAGACCCGCGGTCAGAGACGGGGACAATCAGCAAACCACTCCATCCACTTACTGGTACGCGCGAGAAGAAGGATCTTATGCGCATGCTGAGCGGTCGAGATCCACATCTTGAGGTAGTGTTCAGCAATCCACCATGTTCAATGCGCGCGGGCAGGGTCAAGCGCACCTTTGACCCAGTAATCTCGTAGCGATCGCCCTTGCGAACAGCTCGCGTTTGCAGCTTGAGCGTGTCAGATCCCGAATTAGGCTCGGTCACTCCAAAGCACGCGCGCTCCTCGCCCCTGATGAGCGGGGGAAGCATGCGGTCCTTCTGCTCCTTTGACCCAAATTTGACCACTGGCTCTGCGGAAACGCGTGAGCTGCCGTTTGCACGCGTGAATGCTATTTCGAGACTTACCGAGGCCTATGCAGAGACAGGAAGAGCAAAAAGTGAACGAGAGGGAGGTAGGAGGCGTACATCACGCACCGAAAATGTTCATGTGTATGGATCTGCCGAGTAGTGCGCAAGTCAGTGTACGGCCTCGGACCTTGCTTGCGACTTGACATACGAGGCAGCAGCGAGACATCCCCCAGTCTCAGCAATTGTCTGCATCATCACAGCCGCCTCGGAGATGCCCATCGCTGATCCTCCATACTGCCAGCCTTGTGAGTGGCAAGGTCTGAACCAGGGGCACAGGACAACCTCACCTCGACGGGCATGCAGATCCCCAGCCATCCTCCGTCCGCCAGCTCCTTTACGACTGGATACAAGATGACCGTAAGCCGACTGCTGATGCGGTGCAGAGGGTTGTACTTACACTGATGCGGGAATGTCTTCTTGTTGTCGCACTCGAGCCAGAATTCGTCATCATACTTTGCGACGACGTCGGCGACGGCCTGGCGGACAGTGCGCTGCGACTCGGTCCAGTCCGGATTGTGGTTCTGCAGAAGCTCGAGCGCAAACCCAGCAGGCACATTCGGGGCGGCCGAGACCTGGCTGAAGCTGAGCGCTCGCCGTGTGGCCGGGAGAGAGCGTGCCAGGTGTGACCGAGGTGCGAGCCTGAGACGGGTTGCTCTTCTTAGCATCGTTCAGATACGATTTGCGCGTTGCACTTTGGGTTGTTGACGATCACTGCACCTGTCTGGAGCGTTGATGGGCCCGAGCATTGGAGATAAGAATGCTTTAGGCGTTATGGTGCGTTAACAGGATCGGTAATAGGCGAGGTGCGAACGGCTATGTGAATCATCCATGAGTTACCGTGTTGCAGCGCTGGGCAAGAACTGTCGCATGGCGTTCAAGAGGGTATACCAGCTTGACACCCCTCCTCAAGGATCGCAGAGTGTGGCAAAATGGCGGGCGTGGGTCAATAGCAGCATTATCAGCTTTGTAATCTGACACTTGCGTTGAGAGCATGAGACAGGCAACGAACGAGTGGCGCGGCTAACCGGGCCAAGCAGGGGTCGCGCATTCAAGTTGTCTCCACTGGTAACATCATCGTTTGCATCGTCTCCGGTATGCCAATAGACTTCTGAGCCGCTCGTCGACCTATGTCTCTATCCAAATGGTATACATACGGAACACGATCACCTGACTGTCAACTGTCTTTGCGAGATGCAGGGGGAGCGCAAGGTGCTACGGAAGGCGGGAGACCCAACGCCGGGGCTGAAGCACGGACAAAGTCTTGCCGTCGGCTTGTCCCCTTGCCGGAGCATCTGTTGGATACTACCGCCCGTAACCCGATGAACCGATCCCCGCCGCCAATCACAAATGCTGCCTATGAGGGAGAGCTCTGCTCTACAGCTTCTACTTCGTGTCCATCCCGATATTCGACAGATTCCAGCAGGCAAGGCACGTCTGAGAAAAATCGGTTATCGTTATCTCGGGCGTCGAAACCACAAAGTCCAACATCATCGTCGAGATGCAGATCAAGGGCAGCATCTTCTATGTCACCGGGTGCGTCCTCTGCTTTCGTTAGCCTATCCGTCCCACCGAGGCCTGACCCTCTCTCTCCGTGCTCATCCTCCAGCTGCAACTCGGGCATCGGGCTGGCACTTGCGGAACGGCTCCTCGAGAAGGGGTGCGTGCTCGTGCTCTCCACCCACCCAAGCAAGCGCAGACACCCTTAGCACTTGTATAGAGCTAAACTCTGCGGTGTCGACCTTCGAACGACCGAGCTCGCGGAGCTGGGCCACAAGTATGGGTACGTCCGAGCCACGCTCGTATCCGTTGCACGGCATGGCTAATGCTGCACTCGCGCTCAGGGGAAACCTAACAACGTATACTGCAAGTGTGACAGACTGGAAGGTTCGTTCTGCCGTTAGCCTCCTTTCCACAATGCTCAGTCATCCCTTCAGAACTACACCGCCTCTTTCGTTCACGCAGTCAAAGTGTTCGGACGCATCGACGGTGTGTTCCTCAATGCGGGCGTGTACGACGCGCCCGGCGGATACTGGCAGAACGCGGAGCAGTCCATCACGCTCACCATGGACGTCAATGTCTCCGCTGTGATGGCAGGAGCTCGAGTCGCGGTGAGGCAGACAAAGTCTTCCTCGCACCAACCACCATCCTGACTTGCACGTGTACAGATCGACCGCTTCCTCCTTCAAAAGTCTCCCGGACTCATTGTCGTTACCGGCTCGGTCGCGGCCCAAACGACTTCCGTCAAAGTGTATGCCAGGTTGCGCTGCTTGTGTCCGGGGATCTGCTCACCCACCCTCGCTCTTGCGCACACAGCCCGGTTTATGTTGCCAGCAAGTGGGCTGTTGAGGTTCGATCGTCCCTACATTCTGGACTTTAACGGCCCAATAACCCGAGATACAACGTAGGGTTTTGTCCGATCCCTTGCACCGCTGGAAGAACAGCTCGGTATCCGTGTTGTCGTCTTCGAGCCAGGCCCCGTGAAAGTGCACCATTTCTCTTCCCAACAACCACCCCTGAATTCACTGACCCTGATACAGACAGCATTGTGGCGGCAGATTGGTGTTCATGAGGACGCACTTCCGGACTCCATTTGCGTTACAGTTCCCAAGGCTGTGGACGCCATAGAGGACATTATCCTCAATACGGACGGTTTCATTAACGGCGGTGCGTGTGTTGCTGCTCCACACCGTTTCGCATACCTGATTCGTGCCCTGTTCGGCCATAGGCACTGCCTACGAAGTCGCTCACGACGGGACCCGGGTGTATACGATGGAGAGCCCCCGCCATGGAAACTCTTCCGCCAAAGACAGCGATGCGCTCGATATGGCGAACAATGCGCGATCCGCTTTGGCCACGCGCCAAGAGAAGGGGCTCGCCGTGTGACAGCTGCTCTCAGCTTTTACTCCATGTTTTCCATAACTGAACGTAGCAAAGCGAACTATCATCAGTCACCGACAGCAGCCACATCGTCATTAGTCTAGTCTTGCATGTGGAGAGCTGTGAATGCCATTTCCTTTGGACTAAGACTCTTTGAACAGAAACGTCTTTCTTGCCTTCAGCTCTTCGACATAAATCGAAACACGGCAGTTTCTCGTCTGGCATCTCATGAACCTTGCCCTTGGAGCTTGCGGCTCTCCACTAACTCAATCATTGTGCGCTGCCCACCACCCAAGTCTGCCAGTTGCGCGGCGCACGACACAATTCGGTTTAGCAAGCCTTTGTTCCAGGCTGCGGGAGACTCCTCCGGCGTTCTCTGCCGTATGCCCCGGTGGAGCTCAATGCTTGGCCAAAACCAGCCGTCGTTGCGACTATTCAAAGTACACCTTCAGCATTGCTAAACATAGTTCCTAAAATTCAAGATCTTTCTCTCCATGAAAGAGCGGATCGACTGGTTCACCTTACCCGGCTCCTCCCATGCGATCCGGTGGGATGTCTGGAAGTCGATCGATTCGACATCTGTGAAATAACGGGCGTGAATGTCCGAGTACAGAGCCGGCTGGCAAGCCACGTCGTGATGGGTATACAGCATCAGGAACGGCTGCTTGATGAACTCCCTCCCCTCCGGCAGTTCTGAAGAGGGCCAGAGAACAAGGTCTTAAACTTCGCCTACGGTTCGGGTACGGCTTACTCGCTCCCACGTCACGGCAAGCATTTGTCTCACACGGCCCGATACCAATGGATCCGTGCTTCTACCCCTCAATGCCAAGCTCATCCAGGGTCTCTTCACATGATGAGGAGTGCGGGGCACGGTGGTACCTCAGCCATTTATGAGCCGACTATTCGACACGGAAGGCATCTCAGCCGGATCAGTCGTTCTTGGAACCCCTCTTTCTAGTAAACCGACCTTCACTCCATGTCCAACTGGAAGCCAGGCAGCACAGGCAAGCAGGGGTATGTCGGCGACAAACCAAGCGAGGTCGAGTCGTACCACCTCGAGAATATTGGACCCGACGGCCAGGTCGAAAGCGCCGAGCAAGCGTTCGTGGAGCTGGCGTCCATCAATTTGCGTCTCGCTCTGATCAATATATGGAGCATGGTTTCCGCGTTAGGCTTCGGCTTTGCGTATGTCTCCTTTCTTCCATCGTCGGCTTCAGAATAGCTTCTATTCCGTCTTACAGAGCAGCCATCATTGCATCCTCCCTCGGTCAACCCAACCTCGCCACATACTTTGAGTTTGCCAGTCGATCGAACGTCAGCGGGATTACGGGTGCGATCGCAGGTCTCTTCAAGTACGCCAGTTATTGCGGTGTCTCATACCATTGCTCCTCGCTTACGTCGTATCTTGCTTCTAGTGTCGGTGGATTCTTCGGCGTGCTGAGTACTCCCTTCGTCTCCGACAGGTGGGGACGTAAGTCTAGCTTCTGGTTCGCGAGCTTGTAAGCAGCGGATCCTTTATCCAATGCCGAAATAACCTGGCCGATCCATCCACAATTTCAGCTTCCTGCTCCTCGGTGCGGGTCTAGGCGCCGGATCCATCAACGTCACTATGCTCATTCTCGCGCGTTTCTTCACGGGTTATGGGGCTTGTACGTCTTTTTACACCTACAGAGTCCTTTGAATCCGCCTTATGACGCGCCTTACGTATACCATAGGGTCATTTGTGGTTTGCACAGTTAGTCTCCTTATATCTCATTCAGAGGGACGTACCTCAGAAGCTGCTGGCTTCGATAGATTGTGTACCAGCAAGAGCTCGCTCCTGCAACTCGGCGTGGAGTCCTTGGGGGAAGTGTAGGCGTGGCGGTAGTCATCGGATATTGTCTCGCGGGTGATTGTGCTGGCACTGAGATCCAAAGAAACATACTGACGAAACCGGCCAGCATGGGTTGGCGTCGGATTCTTCTTCTTGGCTGCGAAGGACAACTGGCGTGCACCGCTCGTTCTCCAGGCGGCCTGTCCAATCTTTACTCTGTGTACTATACACCTCGTACCCGAATCGCCCCGGTGGCTTGCAGGCAAGGGGCAGACAGACAAGGCTCTAGCTGTCCTGAAATACGTTCATCACAGCAAAGAGGACCCAGGATTTGCCGTCGCTCGAGCGGAGCACTTCCAGATCGTGCAGCAGGTTGCCTTGGATAGGACGCTTCCGTTCGTCCTCTATAATATATCCTTCCTTTTTTTTTTTGCTGAGTCCGCTATAGATCCTCCTGGCTCAGCATGTTCACCAAATATCGAAGGAGGAGCTTTGCTGCTGTTCTTGTCACTGGCGCGAATATGCTTTGTGGGACACAGGTTATCGCCAGTCCGTTGGCATCCACGCGTCCCCGAAAATAAACTGACATGCTCTTGTTGGCTCTTATTACCAGACTACGGACCTCTGCTTTATGCAGCTCTGGGATTCACCGCCGAACAGAGCTTGTGAGTACCAGCCTCTGCTCGCATTGTGTCTTAGTTCATCAGCTGACTTTGGATAGGTTGATCGCAGCTGGTTGGATCACACTTTCCGTGGCGCTGAGCATCATTGCTGCTAGTGTGGTGGACAAAGTCGGAAGGGTCCCACTTCTCGGTCTGCTTCTTCGAATTGTGCTTTGACACATGAGCTGATTTCAATGGACAGTTGGCGGCAGTGTTGCTTGTGCACTCATATGGAGTGTTTATACCGCTCTGGTTGCCGAATACGGCGCTTTGACAAATACCAATCTAGGCAAGTCTCGTCTCGGCATGCTTGCAAAAGTCTTCTTATCCTTACTCTGTTCGTAGCTGGGAAGCGTGCGGCCGTGGCCATGTTGTTTGTCTTCCTGATTGGATACGAATTGGCAGCGTGCACCCAGTATCTATACATTGGGGAGATTTTCCCCACGCACATCCGCGTAAAGGGGGTTGCTTTGGGCCTTATGATGCTGGCAAGCAATCTTGCGGCTTACCCTCGCACATCCATCTCTGACCCTTGTTTTGCTGTATCCGCAGAATCTCATGACGATCTGGATCACGGAGTCTGCGCCCACTGCTGCCGATACTATTGGTTGGAAGTGTACGTACCCACGTCCCAAGAGCTTGGTGAAACTGTCTCTCAAATTTGGGTCTTTGGCAGACTATCTTGTCTTCATCTTTTGCTGTGTTGTCTGCGCGGTAGCGCAGTTCTTGCTCATTCCTGAGGTACGAGGTCTGTGCCAGAGCCCTTGGAATCATTCGACTCATTACGGAAATTGCTATGTCGGGAGCTCAGACGAAAGGCATTCCTCTGGAGGAAGTTGCAGAAATATTCGGCGATGCAAAGGATGTTGCAATCCACGCCAAGGACATCGCAGTCAATCCCCACACTGCCGAGGTTGTGCACCGTGTCTGACATGGAGATGTGTTCGCCGGCTCAATCCATGCTCGCTATTCTTCTTCTAGTTCGTGAATATTGCACCCAGTGTCATTTGAGAGAATATGAAACAAATATTGTCGGCATACCATTGGGTGCAGACTATGCGGCGGCAGGGTACCCGGAATATTCTCCACAGACCCTGGCTACCAAGCACCCTCTGGCGAACAATGGACGAACAACCATGTTTATAGCCTCCAAACTCGTAGCCCAGGATGAATTGATGGGAAAAGTCAGCCAAGGCTAGTAATCTTGCAAGCATTACGGCTGGCCACGAGCTTTTTCTGCTGCAAACGATGAAAGGTCGCATTCTTCCAGCATTTCTACGTGGTGCTGGACGATCCTCCTGTCCTGGGGAGGAGAGATTCCTCATGGTCACCTCCCCAAATGGCATCCATAGCTTCTGGACATATTTACGCCTGAGCAAGCAGTAGAGCATGTTATCTATTCGGCAGAAGTTTTTTGAGGAACTGCTTCACCGGTGCAACTTTGTTTCTCACGATTGGGACTGCCACGTAACGACATCCAACACGCAAAGCGCGCCAATTCAGTCAATTTTTTTCGATCCGAGCACGACTCCGTCATTAAGTCAAACAATCTCGGACTGAATACGCATGGATAGTACGCAGACACTGACACTAGTATCGTGGTGCATCTCAATTTTTCTACGTCATAGCAACTACGCTTGGCGTAGAGGACACTCCCGTTGGACAGTTGAAAGGGGCGGATGCCCTGACGAGTGCTATCAGCCTATCGTTCTCGTGGGTAAGGGAAACGACCCAACAAGAAGCAGGTGTATCGGCCGGTTGCGGCGCAGTGTTCTGCCAAGGTTTCGACATACCAGAGTTCTCCCAGAGGAATTCCCCACAAGGCCAAACAGTGGTCATGGAATAGATAATCCGAGTCAGTCTCCCATGGGAAGCGCCAACGTTCTGAGTGAGACCCATCGCTCAGAAAACACCGCACGGAAAGTGGAAGCTACCTCGATACCAATGCTGTCAGAAGTAACGGCAGCAAAGTGATTGTCCCAGATGAATTTGGGCATCTTCTCAGTTTGCGCCAGTCCGACGGTGGGGATCGGGTGCGTCGTGTGCCTCTGCCTGATGTCGGCAGGAAGGTTTCGCCAGGCCTCGGTCCAGCCCACACGCTGGAGGATACGTACGAATCCGGTTGATACATGTACGTTGTGGGAGTGACATACCACCAGGAGAATATCGCCAGGTTCAAACTTGACATTATTGTCTGCTGCCATCGCGTGGACTTCTTCAACCGTAATAGCATGGTTGCTGAACACGTCGTATTTGATCTTGTGCTTTGCTGCATGCTTTACGTAGTCGAGGAGGACACCGCGACCGACAACTCCCTTTTGAGCCCAGTGGCCAATGCCCACCTAGAAACCGTGTTGAACAGAAAAGACAGAGCTTTGATCGACTACTCGCGCACCTGCGTGCAGTTTTTATCCATGATTTCCTCGCAAGTTATATCCGAATAAAACTTGTGTGTCTTAGTATTGCCCTGAGTCACGAAATGGACCCCTTTGTGAATATAGATCCATTTGGCAAGGGTGAACCGTCT
>KV417382.1:0-17823 GCA_001630345.1 Calocera viscosa TUFC12733
CCTCAACCCGGCAAGTCCTCGCTCACGCCGTCAACAGCAAGCCATTATCAATGGCACCTTTGCCGAGTTAAACGAGAGCGGCATAGCGCTGGAGC
Source organism: Calocera viscosa TUFC12733 (assembly GCA_001630345.1). Classification (NCBI taxonomy): domain Eukaryota; kingdom Fungi; phylum Basidiomycota; class Dacrymycetes; order Dacrymycetales; family Dacrymycetaceae; genus Calocera; species Calocera viscosa. The sequence goes on from KV417382.1 coordinate 96, forward strand.
GCCAGGAACAGCGTGAGTCTTGTTGCACGCCCAACCGTGCTCCCAGCTGACGAGCGCCCATCAGTGATCGAGGCCTACGAGGTGGTGGATGACGAGCGGCTGGCTCACACTTACAAACGGCGCCGAGAAGAGTACCTAGATCAATAGGTTGGTCTGCCCGCACCCACTGAGGGACCACTTCAAAGTCCAACTGTATCAATAGAATCCATTGATATTCCATTCGAAGTCCATTCACATGAATGGTGATCCATTGGAAGTATATTTAGCTCAATGGAGAGTTCCATTGGACTTCCATTGGACTTCCAGCGAGTTCGCTCACACACGCTCGCTGTGCACACGCTGCAGAAACACAAGTACATTGAACACCAACACTATTTCTTTGCGCCCGCGTCTCTGCTCCATGTATACAGGATCGTCCGCGCACTCTTCCGCTGCGGCCGCTTGTCCGGCACCGTCTTCTGCGGGCGCCGCGTGTTCGCCTCGCTCTCCTGCTCCTGCTCCTCGTCCTGGGTCTGCTCGTCCTCTTCCTCTTCATCGTCCTCATCTTCCGCGTCTTCGCGCGCCCTCTTCTGCAACACGGTGTCAGCTTCAGCTCACAAAGCACCAGCGGTACGTGCTTTGCGCTCCTTCCCCCCTGACGTCTCTGGCATGTACAGGATGACCTTCCCCCTTACCGTCCTCGTCCTCATGAGCACCTCGTGATTTCGTCTCAACGCTTGGGCGATCTTCTCCTGCCGCTCCAAGAGCTCTCCCTGGACCACCATGGCGCTGCCTGACAATGGGTTCAGCTGCCGTCAGAGCCCTCAGCAAAGCCACTTGCGATAGTCCAAGCACCTCTTCGTTTGCAGCCCCGCGGTCTCACCGCCAGGTGTTGCACTCATCTCTGGCCGCGGTGAATCAGCAGCGAGGACAGGCGCACCCGGGCGCTCATGGTCCCAGCCGCTCTTGTTGAACGCAGGTGCGCTGCTTTTCTTTCTCTTCGCACTCAGCCTGCTAACTATGGTTCGGCACAGGCCAAACGTAAGCGGAACGCCCGCATTGTCGACCTCTCATCCGGAGGACCTTGGGAGAGCGTTAGCATCACCACGCTATCCCGCGATTGGGCATTGTTCGACGACATCCTCCAGGAGGTATACAAAATGGGTTCTAAAGCCGTGGAGAACAAAACGGTCATTTGGTCAGCGTGGTGTGCGGAGTGGAAGCCGCTGGGCTCGCCACAGCGAAAAGGGAACTGGATAATGTAGAAATGTAGTATCTGTAGGAGTCGTTAGTACATTGATGAATGAAACGACTTGACGAACTCGCTTAACGTTCCCTGTCCCATTGACGAGCCCGACGACTCCCTATACCTCTACGGCGTCCTCGCCTGCTCTATCTGCCCCGTACCCGCAGCCCCTCCAGCCCTCCCAGCCCTCGTGGGGACGAGCCCCATATTCTCCAGCAGCTCAAAGAGCTGCACGGCGGTTTCGGAGAGCTGCTCGGCCCCCTGGGCGACCTCGGTGACTAGCATGACGAAGTTCTTGAAGTCCTCGGCGGAGGACCACTTGTACGCAGCCTGCGCAAGGTCAGTCAAGCACGAACGACAAAGGGAACACTTACGGTGATGATCTTGCCGGTGTTCTTGCCGACCTGGGCAATGCGGATGCCCACGTCGGTCTTGCCGTCGATGGCGAGGACGGCGGCGAGGGCGGCGAGGGCGGCGAGGAGGCAAATGGCCTGGTTGCGAGTCAATCGCGAGCTGAGGAGGACGAGCTGGGCGATGGTGGCGTCCATGGCCCTCGTTGGTGTAGTGGTGGTGATGGTGGTGTGGGAGAAGTTGTTGTGGGCGGGGAAGTCGTGGCTAAGAGGATAGAGGATAGGGGTCAGCGAACGAGCGAGAGATGGGAAGTCCCACTTACCGGATTGGGACTTGGCGCAATGTGGACGCCGGTGGTGCTCGGGCTTGCGCTGGAGCTGGTGGTCGGGCTGAGACTGGGGCTGGTGGTGTGGGAGGGGAGAGAGGAGAGGATGGAGTGGGGAGGGGGAGTTGTCGAATCAGAAGGCGTCGAGCTGTGAGGGGAGGTTTTGTTGGGGAGAAGGAGGAGGGGAAGGAGGTGCTACGTTCCATAGCTGTCGTATACAATTAGATGATGCGGCTGGGATGGGACTGGTGAGGAACATGTTGGGGTGACCTGGATGGGCGCACCCAAGGCCCATGGTCTGGCGAAGTGCGCGAGACTGCAGAGGTGCTCGCGTCCGGCCACAATGCCTGCGTAGACGCGGAGCTGCGACCGCGATTGGTGAATACATCGACCCGCGGTCGCATGTTCCGCGAGGCAGGAGATGACAGTCGGGGGCGCGAGCACCTTGTCGAGGATCTTGGGGAAGTCGGCGCGCAGCTCGATGACCACCTCGAGGAGGACAATGAGCGCCCTGAGACGTGGTTGGCCAAGCGGTCGAAGGCGAGAGATGTGCACAGGACTCCAGCGCATGCTGACACCGACGTACCGTCGCCGGCGTCTAGACCGCAAACGGTGCTGTCAAGACCAGCGAGGTCGTTGGCCGAGCGGTCGACGGCGCCAGATACGCACCGTTCTCCCAAATTCCTGCATGCGGAGGGGCCCCGAACGTATGCTGAGACGCCGACGTGCCGTCACCAGCGCCAAGAGCGCAGAGGATGCCGTCCAGACCGGCGCGCAGCATCTCAGTGACCTCATAGGGGAGGTCGGCGAGTGCTCGAGCACTGGCGTCGGCACCTCATCATCATCATCAGCAGCAGCAGCAGCTGCTGCTGCTGCTGCTGCGCCGCAGGCGCTGGGGGAGGTGGTGGGGATGTCGGCCTGGAAGAGGATGGGGGCAGGGGAAGTGCTGGGCGTGCAGCGGGAGAAAGGCCAGGAGGGGGACCTTGCGGGGCAGGGCTTTCGGTCGGCCGAGGCCCCAATTTTAGCATGCCCGGAGAGATCCGGGGTGGATCGCACAGAGAACTGCCTCCCTGATGCGGGGACGGCTGCGCCACCGTGCACCACTTGTCCATTGTCCGCCCGCCTGGACTTCTTCACCCCTCTCATCTTCTCACACTCACCTCCAAATAACGTTCGGTTGTTCCGCGCCCTCATCGCTCAGTTCACGCCCGGCGGCCACTCGGCTCGAAAGATAGGACGTGCCCTTGCGTCCTCGACTAGGCCCTCCACCCTACCGATTGGCGCCTCCGCCTCCTTGCCCTATCCGCCCTTCAGCATCTACAGCTCTGCATACGCCTCCCACATTGCCTGCACCTGTTCTCCCCGCCCACCATGTTATACTTGTTAATCGTACGGCGAACGCCTTTTCCCCTGCGTTGGTACCGCCCGAACCTCACCTCGAGCCGGCAGCTATTGGCTTTACGTACGCATCCGCCCACACTCGCCATCCTTTCGCGCTCCATCTACACACCGGCCAAGTCCGCCAACGAGGATGCACCCGGTGACACCGTCCAAGCGATAATTGACTCTGTTCAATCACCAAGGGATACAGTCGAATCACCCCGAACATGACCCACTTTACGACACCATCGACGAGCCGAATGAACCGGACCAGGAAGACTCTGACTCCGACCACGGCAGCCTCCCCAAGTCGCGAACAGAAGGAGTGTTTGCATATGGAACTCGACTACCTGGTCGTGGAGAATTCGCAATTGGAAGAAACTACAAACATCTTCGCACTGTGGTCTGCATGCCCTCTTTGGGCGAACTCGACCGGTGTGGCTTGGACATCCTCGCCCATAATGAAAGGATGCGTCCACTGGAAGTCGCCCTCAAGAAATCGAATAGCATCAGCTGGTCTCATTGCTACGCCCCGTCTATCTCTGCCTACAAGAGGGTATCCGGCAGAAGCGAGGCCGGAGTAGATTTCTGGGTGACCGACAATCTGGTAGCCCCGGCGGTCAACTTCCTCGAATACTGCTTCGGTGAAGGCAAGCGCGGCGTCCGAGCCTCGTACACTCCGCAGTTCGGAAGGGACGGCCATAGCATCTTGGATCTGGCCATCCACATCTTCGGCGCGTTGGGTGAGGGTGAACAGATGGGGGTGAAACTTGTCAAGGGAATCGAGGATAAGAAGGAGGTCATTCTCGAACTCTTCAAAGAAGACCACCAAGTGATGGTCAATAATACACCCCTTGAGTACGAGCTTGCCAACGGCGAACGGGTCCCATGCTACCACGTTCCGTGGGCTATCGAAGCGATCGAAAGGCCTGATGACGACGACGACGACGGCGATGGCGCGGGAACTAGGAGAAGGGGGAGGTCCCGATCAAAGGGCAAGGGGTTCACCGCCGGATGGTACCGATGCATTCAACACGACGGCACTTTCGTCAACAAGAGACTATCGCTCTTAGACGCGATCTACCACCAGGTAGGAGTGATCGCACACGTGTCCGTCTGCTCGCCGCTGAATAGTCTATGCAAGATCTGGACTTACATGTATTTTCATGATCTTGACTGCATCACTTTGGCGTCTGATAGATTGATGTTTACCTGTGTACGCATTAATGGCACGGATCTTGCCATCGGTCCACCGTTCGTCGTGAGTTGGGTTCTTCAGGTTCATGTGCAACGGCTGATAAGCCCCGATCATTAGCGGAATGACCGACAAACCGCATTTATAGGACATATATTCCGTCGGATGACCCGCACTTGTGTTTCGACTGCTAGCCCCGAATGGGCGGCTTTGGAACCGGATATGCAAGTGGTGCTTCCCAACATATTCAAAGTACAGCTGGCCCAGCTTGGTCCCCCCCACCGATCCGAAGACCGTATTGGGACGACAAAGATGCGGCAGGACGGTTCGTGGAAACAAGTTCCCGCACCCAAGCCCCCGCAAGATGCGACCAAGATCAGCCCGCCCATGTCGTCGGCCAGTGCAGCAAATCCCCACACAAACGGCTTTCTCGGCAAAAGAGCATTATCCACTGCCGCCACAAATTTTACTGCGGGTGGAAATGCACCTTATCGTCGATATACTCGCTCGTTGGTCACGGCCGCAAGAAGTCATGGCGATGGTCAATCTAGGGGCGTGCCAAACGGTGTGGTGCAGCTTATTTATAGTGATTCACGGGAAAAGGCTTCGCTCACGCAAGTCTGGGCGCCACTCACCTTTGTGACGACCGGTTCTCCCGAAGAGTTGCAGCTATCCCTGCCAAAGTTCTACGGCGAGCTTGGAATTTATCGAGGGAAACTGGGCGACCATGATATCGTGGCGAAGATCAGCGAGAATGGCAATGACGAAGATCTTTGGTCGGAGGTTCCACGGTATAAGCAAGTGCGGTCGATGTGGGGAAATGGGGCACCTCGACCGTTCGGAATTTTCCAAAATGAAGAATACACCGCGCTTGTGTTGTCGTATAACGGAGAGCCGTTGAAGCGGTGGAATCCCCAGAGGTATGTTTTCGCCCGTGTTTTGTGGCGTATCTGATCCTTTTGTTAATCAGGTTGAACATCTATCGATTATTACGTCGTTTCCATGACCTAAACATGGTCCACAACGACGTCCGGCTGGAACATGTTCTGGAGGACCACCATGGAAAACTCACGCTCATCGACTACAAGATGGCGACAGGCCACGTTACCGGCGGCTGCGTGATTGATTGCCCAGAACTCGAGGACTGCTGGCCCATGCAACTGCGTCGATCGAACAAGGAGTTTGCCACGATGCCTGCGATACCAGCGCACTTGGTGGATCCGACCAACAACGATGACGAAAGGATTGCATAAACTGTCAAACGGCCTGTCATTAGCAACCTTGCCTTGTGTCTCAGTCTAGTATGTCCATGTATGACGAATTTATTTTGAAGTCGCTTTCGTGTATGTGCGTTCACGGGAAGTGTGTCTGGAAGGATTTTTCCTGCGTGTTGCATGCGCTGCTGTTCATCTTTGAACATGTTTGTCTCCAGGAGTCCTACTTACCTCTTGGCATCAAGATACATGTTCAGAAACAGTAGTTTTACCCGCATTGTCCTCGCTCGGAGGGACAGATCAAAGACCACACCCGGGTGGCAGGTTGAGTACATATGTCGGCTGTGCCAAGCTACGCACCGGCAAACGCGTTCCGGCCGCTGCGTCGTCGACCCGGCGATAGGCGATAAGAGAGGGATACATTGGGCTCCAGAGATATCCGTGTGAATGGAGCGAGGATACATATGCCACTGTTACATACAGACCAGGAGACGTGGAACATGACGTAGATGTGAGGAATACGCTGGTGTAAGTAGAGCAAGACACCTTACAGTGGCGCTCGAAAGTAGGTAGATGTGTGAGCACTGTCACGGTCGCCCTCTCCTTCCTCAACACCCATACTTGTAATTACTCCACAACCCAATCATCAATTGCTTTCCTTTCAATTGCATATGAGACTACGCACCCTAACCCCAAGACTGGCAAGCACAGGAAGCCTCATGTTATGTACTCACCCACCAAGAAGAGAGCTTTGCTCTTCGGCCGCGACGAGGACATTCTGAAAGGTCTTTACAGTGGCGACGAAATGTTTCGCACACGGCGATGGTAATGTAAGTCGCAGTTGCTAGGCCGGCCTTCTGCCCGAATCTTGATAGTCTCTTAATAGAAAAGGTTGTCAGCTTATTCAGGTCCATGCCAACGAAATTTGTATACTGATTGTGAGGGAAAAGGAGGAGGAAACGTGATTAGGAGCGCACAGACCAGCACGAGCACTGATTGCAGAACGTGACCCTATCACTTGCCTGTCTGCTCCGTCTATAAAACCACGATGATTTTGCCCGAGATGGCCATCCAACACTCCTCTCATGCCTGAGACTCCCAAGCAGAACATCAAGCCCTACACCAAGTTCACTCCGACCCGCCAAGCTCAAGCAGTTGCCTATCACGATGCGGGCATGGACTCCGTTCAGATCGCTGAGAAGTTGGACTGTCATTCTTCCACTGTGCGTCGCAACGTCGAAAAATACAAAGATGCTAAATCCTTCTATTGGACATCACCACAGCTTGGTCACCCTCCCGCTATCCATTCGGATTGGTATCCGATAATGGAGGAATACTTCGACACTGGAAAGGCCCGCGACGGAGAAGATCTTCGACGCCAGCTGTTCCCTGACGTCTTGCCGTCGACGATCTGGAAGACCCTGCGCGATATCGGGCTCTACGGACGAATCTGCCGTGAGAAGCCCTGTATCAGGGCACACAATACTAGACACAAGACTGTCCGCGATAGTGGTCCGAGATGAGATGAGATTGTCGACAGATCGGTAGTAGAGTCGAGAGAGAACGAGGTGAGAAAGCAGAGCACCGAGATATCGCGAGAGAAGGTCTGACAATATCGCAAGGGTCGCAAAGGTTTCGATAAGAGGTACGCGATCTCGATGCCTAGTTCAACTACACAAGTATTGTGGAGGATCCTAAGAGATCAGATCTAAGGCGAAACTACGATACTGCCCGGTACTATATACGAAAGGGACGGAAGTATTTTGAGCCTGTGGCTGAGGATCTGTACAGTAGGGTTAGCTTAGGGTGGGTTTGCGATACCTTGGTCGATATGGTCGATAGTCCCTGATGCTTCGAGATGCTTCGAGATTGTCGATATGACTTCGATAGTGTCGATCCCTGACACCCTGGCTATTGGAGAAGGCAGTAGCGAACCGACTTGCCTGGGGTCAAGAACATGCTGAATGGGGCATTGACGAATGGAGCACCGTGATCTTCTCCGACGAGTCCAAGTTCAACCTCTTTGGTTCGGACGGACGTCTGTACTGCCGGCGTCGCCCTGGAGAAGAGCTGCTCCCCCACAATGTGATTAAGGTGGTCAAGCATGGTGGTGGCTCTGTGATGGTCTGGGGTTGTATCATACCCTGGGGGACCGGACGCCTGCACCGGATCACCGGACAAATCAACGCGATTGACTACACTGCGATCCTTGATGCTGCATACCGTGGCACCCTCCGAGACCATGGCTTGCACAACCATCAAGTGTACCTCCAGCAGGACAACGCTCCGATCCACAAGGCCAAGTTTACCCTTCATCACTTCAAGCTGGAGGGTATTGACGTTCTTCCCTGGCCTGCATATTCACCGGACATGAACATTATCGAAAATGCGTGGCATGAACTTCATCGTCGCGTCCGAGGTCGTAATCCACTCCCAACCAATGTCAATCAGCTGTGGGAAGCGCTGCAGGAGGAATGGGAAGGGCTTAGCATTAGCTATGTACAGAGCCTGTATGCATCCATGCCTCAGAGGCTCGCAGATCTTGTCGAGGCGAAGGGGTCGTACACAAAGTACTAATGTCAGACGCGCCTCAGGGTCGCCGTGTGCGAAACATTTCATCGCCACTGTATGACCTCACGAGTACACTGAACCAGTGTTATTAGATATTATCTAATACATTCAGTCTACTCAATGGTAAAAGTCTGAGGACAGACGCAAGGCCTGCTCAGTAAGATAAGCTTTCTGACGGAAGATCTGCCATAGGCAGCGGATGATCTACCTGAGGTAGTATTGCCCTATAAGGGAACAGCGATGCTGTATCGGGACTTGGTCCCTTACACATTCCCTACCCCTATGGAGGGTCTTTGTGGACAGCCTCGAGAACACGTTTAGGGGTCCTCCACGTGGCATGTCGTTGGTGATAAGTGTCAGGGTACAACCCATTTCGACCCTGATTCGGTTCTATTCGGTCCAATTGGCAGGCTATTCGGAACATGTTCGGAGAGCCTTCGGACAGCTATTGGTCAATAGCTGGGATATCAAATCGAACACCACCAACTAGGATATGAATAGGTGACCGATGTCTTCGACCTAGTAGACAAGAGGAGAGTCGGAGCATTTGCCAGTGTTCGCACTCAGGTTGGGACGACAATCGTCCGACTAGCAAGTAGTTCGCAACCATGGACCCGAAGCAAGCACAACTACAGCGAACTTAGTCATCATCGGGCATGTTCGGCCTCCATCAAGCTGGTCGGTAGACTATTGGCCCTACAAATCGAGATCAGCACTCTTCGGACTGCTTTCGGTATTGTGTCCTGGGGCAAGGGGCACTATTGGAGTGTCGCCCAAAGTTCGGGAAGCTTGGCCAGGGAAGTCGGAGGTATCGGCATGATAGTCAGGACCAGGGGACTTTCGGATCAGGCACTCGGGTTTATCGAGCTCTTCGGACACAGTTGGCTCAAGCCCAGAATGCATTCGGATGCACTCAATTGGCTGAATAGCCAAAGGCAACGATCAGGGCCGAAGCGGACACGAGTCAAGGGTCGAAGACTCCGAAGCAATCACGAATGCAGCGAACTCAGGGCTGGAACCAGTATGACCCCTGAGCCAAAACCCAGAATCAAGAACCAAAGACCCTGAAGGTATCGCGAACAATGCGAAACAGCAACTGAAGGACACGACAAGAGGTATTCGGGAGATGAATGGTGTTCGGGCTCATTCGAGCCCATTCAGAGGCCACTCGGACTGTACAGTTCCAAGCCACTCCCTTTTGCTTCCATTCCTTGGTTTATATACCTGTTTGGGTAGTACCTTCACTCCTTAGATCTGATCTCTGAGGATCCTCCACAGTCCTGTAGGAGCATAGCCCAGTCATTAATCTCACTTCAAAACTTTTTCCGATTCCACCGAACAGCCACCTTTGGACTCCGAACAGTCTATTCGGATTGCCGAACAGGGCGAGTTAGTGAGGAGTAATCGAACCTCTTTCGATTTTATCTCCCTCAAACCACCAATCCGTACTCGAATCACATTCGACCCAGTGAACCTCCCATTCGGGACATTCGACTACTCAAACACTGGTACTCAACATTGATTGGTATTCGCCCACTCCCGAACCTGGTTTCGATTCCAGCTCGGGTTGCTATTCTCTTCTTCGGCTTGGCCGATGTCAGAGGAAGTCTCATTTTCGGACCCTGCCGCACCTGTCGGGAGCTCCGCAACATGCAACAACTACGACAGCTACGACAGCTACGACACGGACAACAGAGAGGCTGTGGGAACATGGAGGATGCGCCGGGACTCAGCAGAGACGTCAGGTGCGACACGGGGTACCGTACAGTTGCAGCCACGTGGCTGGCTTCTATTTGCTTCCTTTTCTCAGTTTAGTATATATACCCATGGATAGGGTCTTATGCCCCTTAGAGCTGATCTCTTAGGATACCACCATCCTTATCAGTATTTTTGCATTCTTGCGGCAGTGCTTGCGGCAGCCCTTCGGCAGCCTCTCTAAAGACTTGCTTTACCTGCGACAGACCTCGTCCCCTTCGACATCCTTGTTTCTTGCGACAGACATCTCGCCTGTTCGGCCGACACAGCCATGACCTTGCGACAGGGTGGTGTCGCCCTGACAGCCGAACCGGCGAGTAACCCGACTTGCTACCGATTCTTGGTATTCCCCTCCCGAGGCACTCAATTTGCTATTACCGAACAGTCGAACCCTCCGAACCCAGCATTCGGACAATTCGGACCTTTGGTCGAACGACTTACCTGTGGATGTCGGACCTTTGATACTCTCGAACAGCCGAACCATCCCTGGTCGGACCGAGTCCCTCACATTCATCCCTTCGTTCGACATGAACACCCTTCGAGATCCCCGAACCTCCCGATCATTGGCTGATTGGCATTCAGGATGGTCGATCGGACACTTCGTGGACAACACTCCCTCATGTTCGGTGCCGAAATACACCGAACACCACTACACTCTTTATTCGATGACGACTCGGCAGACAGCATGACCGAAGGACCACTGACTTGGTTCATTTCATGCCTTCCTCTGCATTCGACTCCCAATCGACTCACCCTCATTACGAACCTTACTCTTCGGAGAAGACTTTGGGTCACGAACAGCAATTCGGGCTCTGAGTTGGCTCTTCGCCCTAGGTCGATCCCGACTCCCCTTCTTTCGTATTTTGGGTTGGTTATCGGGGCCTGTTCAGGCCCTCTATTAGTATTCAGCCTTGCTGGATTGTGTGCCCTCACAGTTATTGCTGCACCAAAGCATGGAATATGTGATTTCAAGGATTGTAGCGACTTAGCAACATAGGTTCTGTCAAATTCCTTGTTATCGGAGAGGATCAAAGAAGATATGCATCTTGTTTGCTTGTGGGTTGAGGCAACGACCAAACAAGATCATCATTTTGTTTGGTCTGCTTCTGTACAGCGAAACCGGGGACAAATGTCTGATAATTTAGCGTTGTATGGCCCGTTTTTTGCAGCCCCAACCCCAACCTCTCCGAAATAGCCTATAGATGGGGAGGTTGGCTGGAAGCCCATTGGAATTCCATTCAAAATCCACTAACCCTCAATGGATATCCATTGGATATTATCCATTGGATATCCAATAGATATCCATTGAGGTTGCTCACATGCCACTATCGCTCGCTAACCCTGTACGATGCTCGGTAACACTCTACGGCACTCGCTATTGCTCACTAACAACGTATGACGCTCGCTAACACCATACAACGATCCGGAACACTCAGCGGCACTCGCTATTGCTTGCTAACACCATATGGTGCTCGGTAACATTGCACAACACTCCCGGGTCACTCCACCACATCACTCGTATTAGCGTAAACATGACCTGCGGTGGATGTATTAGTGGTACAGTGTACTTTACTAGTACAAACAGTACAAGTCCCTAAATAATGTCATCAACAAACAATAAATCCTATTTTTTTATAATTTGCCCGGGTCCACAACATCAACATTTAATAGTAACCGCATGATCAGAAAATATATTTATAGGTCCACAGCTGACTTGCAGATTCTTCAGGAATGTGCATTGTTTTGCAATACTTCTTGTCAGGCACCTTTGGTCTGTAATGCAGAAGCTCACCATTATGGGTATAGGAGGCATGAGCAGCTGACTACTCTGAAGCAAAATGCAGATGGCTGGCATTATGATGGTTAAATATGTTTCAGACTCTGCATAAGCTCTCTGGAGCCTGCAGAATGCGTTTGAGGCTTTGCATTAGCCTTCTGGGGCCTGCATAAGCTTTTCTGAGACCTGCATAAGCCTTTCTGAGACCTGCATAAGGTGTTTGAGGATCTGCATAAGCTTTGAAGCTTTGCATAAGCCTTCTGGGGCCTGCATAAGCCTGTCTGAGACCTGCATAAGGTGTTTGAGGATCTGCATAAGCTTTTGAGGCTTTGCATAAGCTTTTGAGGCTTTGCATAAGCTTTTGAGGCTTTGCATAAGCCTGTCTGAGACCTGCATAAGGTGTTTGAGGATCTGCATAAGCTTTTGAGGCTTTGCATAAGCTTTTGAGGCTTTGCATAAGCCTGTCTGAGACCTGCATAAGGTGTTTGAGGAAATTGCAATGTTGATCTGTCTAATTCTCTGCTGATGTGGTGCTGTTCTCATTTCTTCCATTTCTCATCCGTGTTCTTTTCTTTTATTCTGCAGCCCTAGCCATGGGCTTTCTCATCATCTTTGCTCTTTACAACAGTGTGTTTCTCTCATTTCTTGCGGAGTTCTCTTTCTTACAAGTTTCGGCCATTTTCAGTTTTTTTCCCTCCACATAGCGCGCCATGGATTATGTAAGCAGCAATAAGCTTCTTTGCCCTGACTCCGTCTTGGCCAATCGGACCACTGTTATTACACACAGGCTCAGCGCCTAATACGGTAGCTATCAAGGCAGCACAAGTGCGAGAGTTCTGACGGCGCGTTTGGCAGTGAGTAAGGATATCGGTTTTGGTGCAGCGATAGAGTGCGAGAGGGAATTTTCGCACGCAGGTACTTTATTCACCCCAATGTAGGCACCAAGAAGGAATAACATCGCATTGAGTTCCGATAGTACACGATCCGATACATCCGAAACAGCCAGCGGAGAGCTAGGCATTCCAGGCAAGCACTTCCTCCGCCCTCCGACTACGTGCTTTCCTCCAGGTTGTTATACGCCTCCTTCGCCCTCGACAGCTCCTCCTTCACACCCTTGAGCACGCAGCTGCACCCACCCGCGCCCATCACCACGACCGAGGCGATTGCCTTGTCGATCGGGTCGGGCGCGAGGGTGCCGTATGTCGACCCCACGCCCGTGAGGAGCAGGAAGATCGAGTTGGCGATGCCAATGCCGATGAGCGTGTCGTCCCGCGCCGGGAAGGACGTGTTGAGCTGGGTGCCGTAGGAGGCTTGGTTCAGCGAGAAGTTCACTAGGGCGATGAACCCGTCGAAACAGGCTAACGCTTTCACGGCCGAGACGCCGGCGCGCTTGCACACGCCTTTGATAACGATGTTGAGCACTAGCATGCTCCAGGCGCTGATGCTGGACGGCGGGTCAGAACACTTTCGGAAATCAGAGCAGGGAATGCGGACCGGAAGTTCCAGCCGGGATTGCTGCTGTCCGAGGGATACGCCACTCCCTTGGCTATCAGGTCCTTCACGAGTGAGAAGTAGCTCAGTGGAGTCGGCGGAGCGCCCTCAGCCGGGACGGTCGACACCGCAATGTCCTTCACCTTCTGCAGTTCAGGGGATCCGCATCAGCACCGTTGTCACGGGCACAGAAGAATAACTTGCCAAGATTGCTCCCACATATTGGACTGGGATGTCTACGTATGCCGCCAGCTCGGAGAACGACTGCTTCGTCGTAGAATCAAGTGTCCCATCAACGAGCTTCTGGTAGTCGAACGACGAGGTCAGGACGGGATTACTCCCAGTAATGATCTTTGCTAGGATGGTCGCAGGTATGGCCAAAAACAGAGCGACCGCCTCGAGAATAGACACCGTGCCCACTCCAAAGGATTCGAGGAGGGGTCCGATGACCGGAATTTGGAACTCCGTATTCAGGATGGTCTCGAGACCCTGCAGGATATCCGCTCCAAGAAGGACGACATTGGTGACGAGGTCTTTAATGAGCTGTAGGAAGGCAATTGCAAATTGCTGGTTTTGCGTCAGCCAAAGCGCTCTGCCATTTGGAAAGGACGACAATACCTTAGCGAACTGCTGTATATCCGCGACTGTGATACTCAGGCCCTGGTTGAACAAGTCTACGATCTGGCTTCCGATCGTCTCGGCATCCGCAAGCAGCTGCTGTAAAAGAGGAGCAATGCGTTGGGTGTAGAGATTGCTGAGGCTCGTGTCGCCGACGAACGTGCCCAAGATGCTGGCGTCTGCTGCACCACCATGATCCAGCTGGTAGTTACCATAATTGACTGGCGCAGAGCTTTGAGAAGTCTTGCTAGCCGACGTCAGAGAGGGGCTGTCTCCCATGTTCTGGCTGGCTGGCGTCGCAGTCGCAGTCGGAGCAGTAGTGAAAGATTGTGTTATTTGGCTCTGGAGCTGGTCAAAATAGGCGTTCAATGACTGGGCTTCGTTCTTCAGGTAGTTCGACCCAAATGTAAGCAGACCATTGACCATTAGCTTGATCGAGTTCTTTGTGTTCATGATGTCTTGCCAATCGAAGATGTATCCAAGCCACTGGACCATCGTATCCCAAGCAATTTCGATTTTCTGCAACATCCACGAGATGGCTTTTACCACTTTGGCAGCCGTGTCGAGCACGAAGTCGTAGACCGTTCCGGCGATCGTGACAACGAAATGCCAGACGTCTCCCACGGTGTCGACAAACCAGTCCTTCGCTGCGGTCCCCTTATTCACCACCCAGTTCCAACCATCCCAGAAGACATCCGAGGCGGAAGACAGCTGCAGCTGGCCGGATGCTTGTAAGAGTTTCTGGACGCGAATGCTCATCATAGCGGTGTTGGAAAGCTCTCCAATCCATTTCCCGACATTATCGATATCCTCAGGTGCCGCAGTTGACCCTTGCAGGATAAGCTGACCGCCTGCGGTTTTCGCGCTTCGCAAATCATCGCCGCTCGTAATGCCTGAAAGTTTCCCTTGCACTTTTTCACTAGGATCGAAGATGATGGTCTGTCCACCGAGGACCGTAGAACCGGAGGCATCCGTCAGGTGGAGAACGTATGCATCGAGATCATCGGTAGGGAATATAATCGTAACAGCGCCATTGCTGTTAGAAGTGACGGGGATTGCTTCGGTGCCCAGCAGAGAAGATGTTCCGTTGACGATGACAGTAAGCCAGCCAAGGTCTGTGCTCAGCATAAAAGGTTTGTTGCCCTGAGGCCAACCCTGGGCGTCGACAACCACGAGTCGAGAGGTATATGAGGTGAACTCCAGCATCTTGTCGAGTTGCTTGACGAGGAATGGGGTGGTTCTCCATATGAGTGTGTCGGAAGGCTGCTCCATGATCGTAAGACTTGAGGTCGTATTGAGGACGACGAGACTCTGAGACAACGTTGTGGGATCGATGATGGCAGCAAAGTTGGCAGTAGCTCCTTGAGTAAGGAGTGAGACGGGAGTACCATTGATGACGGCTGGGCTTCCAGCTAAGCCCTGTTGATAGGCTAGTGTAGTGCCGGATAAGAACCACATGCTGAAATCGGTGCTGTGCTGGGACAGATATAGTTTCGTGACGGTTTGAAACAGAGGATCTGTCGACAAGCTGGCTGCTTGGCTTCCCGAATGAACAGCTTGGTCGGGGGAAATGTGGAAAAGTCCACCACCAGCGATGAGGAGATGGGTTTGACTGTTGGACTCTCTGTAGGTGATGATTCGCTGACTCGCTGTTGGGGTCGTTAAGATGGGCCGCATGCGAAAGATGATAGTGATGGCTCACATTGCGGCACAAGTAGCTCAAACTTGTAGTGGCGCGATCCAGCCTCTGTAGTCTGAAACAGGAGACTGGTCGTGCCAGCGTTGACGTACAGGCAATAAATGCCTACGCCAAGCGTGGTATTTCCCGTGCATATGTCCATCAAGCCTCCGGTAGCAGCTTCAGGCATGCCCAGTTGGCCATCCCAAGACCAGGATGTGCCCGAGACCAAGATGCGCGCAATGTCCGTGTTCCCAGCAGGGTTGGTAAAGACAGCAATGGCCAGAGGGTAAGTCCCAGAGGTGATCACGTCGCCCTATGTCTGCTTCAGCCTGAGATCTCGGGGTAGAATCAGGAGACTCACCAGCAATATACGATTCACCTTGGCGGTCGCTGGGGGAAGCGAAGTGCACGTAAGCGGTTTGACGAGAGTTGCAGCGTTGGATGCCACAAGGTCATCCGGTTGAAAGTGAGGAAGCGCATATACGGTGGACGTCGCTCCGGAGACAGCCACGAAGACGAGGTAAATAGCCTTCGTTGTATTGTCTTGCGACACAGCAAAGTGAGTAACAGAACCCTGAGCACCAATGAGAGTTGAGACGTTGATGTTCAGATGCTCGTTTTCGAACGTGGGATCCGCCTTCAGTGCATACAGGCAGTTGTCCGTCCCGACAGAGAGTGTGAGAGGGCGGTTCTGCATGTCGGTGACAGAGGAGAATGGAGCACCGCTTGCCACTTGGAAGGGCTGGGCGGCCACCTGATGGTACATGAGCTCGGAGTCGACAGTTACGGTCGCCATGGTTGATGTGAGAGAAAGGTTCAGCAAGCAGAGCGTGCTCGTCCAAGTGCTCCAAGACGCGACCCTTTAAAAGGACAGAGGAATCAGAGCACATCTTCGAGCCAGAGCGAGATCATCCAACCTTTCCTTCTGCCAGAGATCTCCCACTCAAGCGCAGTCCCATGGCCAGTGAGGATACAGTAGTTGATCCGGGGATGCCAGCGGCCGCACACAATTGATAGCATGAATAGCTACAACGGACGAACCCCTAACCCGCTGTGGAGAGCCAAGACTTTTCATTGGCATACGGGCGCAAGCCATTGACAGAGCATTCTCACAGACCACAGCTTCTTCACAGGGGTGGTCATTCCACAATGAGATGAGCGCCGTGCAGAGCCCTTGCGGAAAGCTAGTCAGAGGTTGAAGGGCGCTAGATCGATCCACAACGGCCAGGGCCCGCACCAACAATTGTACATGTGAAGACCCTCATTGTAGATGAGATCGGGATGGGACCGCGATCCTCACGGGTACACGTTGCTGGCGAAAGAGCGCTTTGAATCCAACTAGCCGAGAGAAGATGATCAGCCCGCACGTGGTGGAGGCGCCCGTGAGGGCATCACGGAGGCAAATGTTTGTTGACGCTCATTCCCACGCGCGTCTGGACACGTGAGTCCTCCTTAACTGCTCAACGCAGCACATCTGACATGAACGATCCTAACTAGGGCTGCGAGGTTAGGACAACTCAATCGTATCAAGCTGTCTACATGTGCTGCGTACTATGTCAACGCCACCTGGAGTCGGCAGTTCTTACTGGCTTCGATTTCGCTCCGCCCGCTCATCCCCAGGCTTCCTTTCGCCCGCACGCCGACACCTGACAGCACCCTTTTGGACTGGGCGTATGCGACCGCAACCAACACAGCACTGTTAGGTCTTAACAAGATGCTTCTTTGCGGCACGCCCTGAAGACCGAGGATATGACACAGTTGATAAGATTGCCAACACTCTGCTCGCTCGCTTGTCTGTCATACCGACATCTTCCTCGTTCCCTTGGGCCTGCGGGCGGCAATCTGCACCCTGAGCGGTGGATGCTTACCCGGACATTTCCGCTGATGTATCAGGTGGTTGAGCGATTGTTTCGCAAACCATGCCTTGTCTGGACACTCTTGTGCGCTCCAGGATGCTGCACGGAAACTGTTGCGGGAAAGTTGCGAAGCTCCCTGACGCTGCACACCCTATAAAGTGCACCTCAGATGTGTTGTCGACAGAACATCCGTCTAAAGACAGAACCACTCCACTATCACACTATTCCGCGCTGCGCAACGTATCCCAAGATGTCTACAATCACAGCAGCGCAGTCTACCGCGATGAAG
>KV417383.1:0-17745 GCA_001630345.1 Calocera viscosa TUFC12733
AGTTCCTCGATCAGGATGATCATCCCGGCTCTCCCATCTTTGCTGTCCGGGCCGTTCAGATACAGGCCGCCCAATACCATACGCGTCTCTGGGATCTGCAGCTTGCTGGCTGCTGAGTTGGGATGCTCGTCCAGATAGTTGCGGACAAACTGGTTCGACAGATTGTGTATGCTGCTTGCCCAGTAGAGAACGCTGCCCTCCGTCTCCAGGAACTGGTTCTCCTTGGCGATTGGATGGTGAAGTCGCTTGCCCCTGGGCTTGTCTCGAAAGAAATGACGCTTGGCAGCCACGGGAGTTCGGTAGGAAACACGGAAGGGCTGAACTGGAATATCCTTCCAGCTGGATGGAAATTCCAGCAATGTCAACTCCGCTGGATGCGCGGTCTTGAACGTGCCAGGCTTTCCCAGCATACTGGAGGCCAATTCGTCCATGTAAAGTTTGGCGTCGCAGCCATGCTTGTCGTAATCGATGTGCAGTCGCTTCTTCTTCTTGACGATCTCGAAGAAGTCGTCCACAGCAATGGGCAGGAAGACACCGCGGGTATTGAAGGAGGATGCTGGCTCTATATTAGCTAACCAGCTTGCGCACGGATGCGCTGTGCGTACGCTTGGTGCTGGAGACCTTGTTGTGGTCTGATTCCAGCAACGCCCGTTCTATCTCTCCGCCTGGGCTCGCGCTGAGTTCAATAACTTCTACGGCCTGTCGCTTCGTCGGACGCGGTGTGACGAGTGGACTCCCTGCCTCTTGCAATTCCTATGTGTAGCTTTAGCTACAGCTGAAGACGTAAGAGCTGGATACGCACTTCTTGCAGTCGCTTTCCCAACAGCACTACTGCAACGGCCAGCTCATTCTGCTGCTCTTCCGCTTGGGCAATCCACGCCTGTACGCGGTCCCAAACTTCGCTCTTCATCACCAGATTAGCCTCGACCCGCGTGTTCGAGACGAAGACTGTCGTGCTGACTCCGTGCTTCTTGACCTCGCGGAAACACTGGGAATAAAGGGGCGCTTCATTCGGCTTCTTCTCCAGACTGGTCCGACCCTGTCCAAACAGCTCGAAATCCGTCAGCTGGAACTGGAAGCCGTATGTATCATGCTGGATGCTGCGGTACAGTTCGTGGTAGATGAGCTGCTTCAGCAGGGCTGGGTGCAGGTTCGCCGGAACACTGTTCAGCATCTCAAAAATGTTCTGGATATGTGTCAGCTGGCTATCGCATGGAATTACAGCAGGGGAGAGATGTACCCGCAGCTGTCTGGTATATTTCTTGCCTTCAACCAGATAGTGGACCCCTGCCATCACCCGCATGTACTGCTGCGTTGGTACCGATGCGAATTGCTTCACTATCTGGCGATTGTGGGCATACATGCCATGGTTGGCACTATATCCAGCAGGATGCGATGCAGCCGATCCGATGGCAGCATACTGACTCCTTGGCTGGGGAATACCAGGGAATGGCACTGGGGTCGCGTGCCACTGCTGAGGCTGAATCCCAAGGGCCCATACTGGAGATCTTCCACCTGCAGGTGATGAGCCTCCAGGGAAGAATGGCTTAAGAGAGCAACATACCTTGGTAAACGTTGCGTTGCGCGTGGGCCAATGGCAGAAGCAGGGGGAACGCTACCTGTTCCGACACCAGCATGCTCTTCGTCAACTGGGTCGAGCTGCCTTTGAACGGTGCCTTCCTTGCTGGCGTAGTGCTCGAAGCATCGGCTGCAGATGATCTGCGGGGGGAGCTTGTTGCCGGCTGCATCACGGGGAGCAATGGTTCTCCAGGACCCATTCGGCGGAATGGCGATTCCGCAGCTCAGTCGACTGCAGCGGCCACCCTCCCAGCTGGTTACGAGAGGCGAGATCTCCTCCATACAGCTGGAGAGTTTTGATGTTGTGTTTGAAGTTGGTGCAATAGGAAGGGGAGGACGGGAGGGGCTGGGCGTGTGTAGTATTCGAGGTGCAGCCGATCGCAGCCAGGCCCCAGTTTATAAACTCGTCGTCCGGCAGGTCCACGACAGAAATGTTCCTGTGTCGCCAGCGGGAAAACTCTTCTTTCCAAGAGTCTTTGGGGATCAGCGCGCGACCAGTCAGACCGTCAGTTAAGACAAGTCTCCAGCACTTTCGGCTGGAAATCCAGCTTACCAGTAAACTGGATATATTGCGCTCGGGCAATATTGATCCGCACTTCTTAGCATGGGCTTCTGCCATGATCCGCAGCTGTCCACTGCGGACCATGGAGCTGGGTGGACAGGTTGCCTGTCCAACCCGGCACACAGCGCTGGATGGACAGCTTAGGTTCTGTCCGCTTCCGGTTATCGGTCTGCTTAATCGGAACCAGCATACTGTCTCGCGGGCCTTCTTGATGCTCCCACTGTTCGGCCTCGGCATGTGCTGTGTCATGACAACCGTGGCAATATTTCTTATCTACGATCAGCAGGGCTTATCTTCTATTCGATTTCTCGTCCTTGCTCGGCGGTCTCACTGTCCGACTGACTGTCTGCCTGCAATTACGACTGACCAGCACTATGGACGAGAGGCGGGAAAACCAGTACGACCGGGCTGGTCAGTTTGCGCGAAGCGCAGTTCTTCAGTCAGATCAGCGTGAGAAGCTAACCGCTGTCATCTGTAGTGCCCGACACGATACTGCGACCGCTGGTTGAAAAGTATTTTTCGTATGGGTTTGGCGACAAGAAGATCCTGAGGTCGATCACCAAGGAGATCGACCTGGAATCTAACCGGTGGACCCTCTCGTAAGCAAACTCTATCAGATTCTGCACGTTACTGAGCTGGCTATCCAGGACAAAAACCATCCAGCGCCGTCGAAAAGATTGGGGACTTTTGTCCGTGAAACAGCAACATCACACGATTGCAACAATAGCGCCGTTTGTGGAGAAATTCCGCATCCATTCGGCGAACCGACTGGGTGTGAAGTCACTTCGCGACCATCTCCGCGAAGAAAAGATACTGGTCTCCAGGTATTTCCAGCCTCTGCATCCGTGCCCCACAGCTGACTTGGTTGACAGGGGAATCCTTCAACAGTACCAATCTCTGGCTGACCCCATTGGATGTCGACAACGGCGTGCTGGGCAATTGACGCGAGCGATTTACTGGAGTGCAGGCTTGCACGAATCATGGTCCTTCGACCAGCACAACAAATGGAGACGCATTGGCCTATGGCTACATTGTGGCCTAGAGGGTTTCTCCAATTTCGTGCTCTGGTTGAAGATATGGTGGACAAATTCGAACCCACGATTGATCGCCAGTTTCTACTTCGAGGCAGCGACTCGACTGGGCGGTACGTAACTCAGCTGATTCTGGTGCTCCAGCCTGACAGCGCATTAGGTATTCCGATGCTGACTCGGAGTGATCCCGGCACGGAGAACCATGGGATAGCAAATGCCCAAACGACACTGCGACGCCAGTTGGATCCATCGCTGCAAGGCACGCTGCAGCACAAATGGATGCGCGGGCATTCCAATATCAAGCCCGAAATCTTCTGGTCAAAGTTGCGAAAACAGTGGTCACCAGGGTGGGAGATTCTGTTCGACAAAGGGCTGGAACAAGGATGGTACGATCCCAAGGTTGCGGTCGAGCTGTGCGTACTGCTCTCCCAGTTATCTGCCTGGCTGATTCTGGGCCAGCCTCCTCTTTCGATGGCTGGCCATTCCGATGCTGCAAGAAGACCTGAATCGCTTTGCTCGCATTCACAACCATAGCAAGCCAAGGCGAGATAACAAGAAGTCGATGCCAGCTGAAATTCCAAATGTACTGATGGAACAGCCCGATGAATATGGACCTTTCTGCGACTACAAGGTAAGTATTGCAGCAGTTCAGACTGGAAACAGCCCCCCTAACGACATTGAGCCAGATCACAGTGCCTGCCGAGATGATTAACCAGGTGGCCACGCTGTTTGCACCTCCGGAACATGAAGTGTTCCAGCTGGTGCCAGAAAGATTCGAAAAGCAAGCAAAGACACTGTTCGACGGTCAGTTCCAGCTTCGCTTGCCGCCGGAATGATTCCAACTGATGTTGTTGGCTTAGAATTGGGCCATCCAGCTGTCGATCGAGAGTCTTTCTGGGCGATCTACCTGATGATGTTGGAAGGGTTCATGTCTCTTCCCGAGGCTGAGGCGGTCGCGCTGTGGGAAGACGTGCACAGCAACGAAGCACGGGAGGAGACGATCCAGTGTGAGTTCATGGATGTGCTTCCTGGGCTTGCTGTACGAGGAGGACCAGCAATGGTGGGGCATGCTGGCAAGAACTATAGCTCTTTTCCAACAGCAAGGGGTGCCGGTGAAGACCCATCGCGTGCCGGGAGTAACGACGAGAGCTTGTCTGAACCAGGAGACGAGGACGATGTACCAACAGTAGATATGACACCCCATGTATAACCAGCTGAATTAAATACGATCCGTGCTTATAGCAGCTGGTCAGCTGGTTTCCGCGCGTTGGCATGAGTGACAGAACGATTTCAACACACTAGCACCCGTGCGCGTGCTGGTGTGGCAGACCGATTTCAACACACTACCACTGACGCGTGGTAGTGCTACAGTACATCCACAGCCTAACCTACGACACGCTGGAAGAGAATGATTCTATTTGCCATGCCCACGTCCGCCCCTACGCCGCCTCTTGTCTCCTGGACGTGGAGATCCGAAGGGCTCTCCAGATGCAGCAGCCGCTTGTAGAGATCCCCACTCGCCTTTGCCCTCTGGCACAGTGGGGAATATCTTCGGACCAGTGCCAGGTCCCGAGCGCTGTCCATTCCAATCCAGGAGCGATTTCCTTCACCACGCATAGGCATCCAGTGCTGTCTGCGGCCTGCGAGATCCCTCCATTTCGTACGCATCCTTGTTCGCTACCCACTCCGCTGCGTCCTCTGCGGAATATGAAGCCAGAAGGTGCCAAGGGATCGCCGGATACTGGATTTTCAGGTATGGCAGGCGCAGAAGGTCGGTGATAAAGTTCATCTTCGGCCCAATGGTGTCTTCAGGGTACGAGACCGTCAGAGGCGACTGATCCAGTGCGACGAGCATGTCATCGAGTCTCTGTTCCTTAGTAGGCTCATCTTTAGGGCGAAACTTCGGCTGGCCAGGTGGAACTTTCCCCTGATAGCTGATGAGCAAACGGAGAGAGCTGGAGGAGAATAAGACAAAGCTTACCAGCTCGCCAAGGCTGTTCAAGCACAATTCCTTGAATTCATCAGTGGGTACGCGAGTTTCCTCCAGCACTTCACGCAGGAAAGGCACGATGAACTCCTTGCCTCCCTCTGTGCGAAGCCACTTCAAAAGTTTGATCGCTCGCTTGTCAGTGTCTTTGTCGTCGTAGTCGCCGTCGCTGACGTCGTTGGTGGACACCGCCAGTGATGGCTGGGCAGATCCGTTCAGCATGTGGGTAAGAGCCAGACAGAGGAAGAAACGCACCACGCGGGAGGGCTGCAGAGGAAGCTGGGGCCGGTGACCAATTGGCTGGGGCAGCTCTTCATCATCATCCAGCATGTACTGGCTGGGCGATTGGGACCTGCGCTCGGTCAACGGCTCCGGCGTGCTCGGATTGCCGCGTCCTTTGACCTGCGGCGGCTGGTTCTGAACGTCATCGACCAGCGGGTTATCGAGAAAGGGCTGGAGGGCTGGATCGTTGTAAATGTGATCGTCGCCGAACATGCCCAGCTCATCGTCATCAGGAATGTCTACGCTGGGCTGCTGTGCCACGCCAGGGGGTGGAGTAGACGGTGCTGCGGCCAGCGCGCATAGGTGTTGCTCGTGGGCCGCGTCTACATCAGCGGGATCGATAAAGCCTTCGTCGAGGATGACGCGCTCGGGCAGAACCCACTGGGGTCGCTCTCCCGGGGGAAAGTGAATTCGCTGGGCGGGGAAGTTCAGCGGGCGCCGACCATGCAGACGACGCTCCCTGCGATAATCCAGCTCTGTAGAATAAGTCAGTCAGATATGCTGGATAAAGTAGAGCAGAGTGGGGGCGCACCACGGTAGGAGCAGTCTTCGCTCTCTTGGTAGTAGCAGCAGACTGTCGCGAGTCAGCAGGGAATCAGAACGCTGAGGCAGTTACTCACCCCATTGTTTGCGACCGTGTTCTGGGTGACCCTCGGGAGTATGGGGAAGGGGCACAAGCTGGGCAGGTCGCATATGGAAGCAGAGGTCATGATCACGGTCGAAGAACTGGCCCTCCGGGTCCAGCTGGTACCACCAAGCCCACAGCTGGTTGTCCGTCGGATCGATGGCTTCGATGAAGCCAGGAGTCGGGGGAGGTATGTCGCCTTGGAGATTGGCCAGAAGCTCACGGGAGAGAACCAGCTTATTGTTGACAAGATCCATAGTGCAGAGTAGAAAGTGCAGACGACAGAGATAAGACTGTAGGGAGAGAGAACGAGGCAGGGGGACGAGCGGCGGCTGGATGGCGAACTGCATCTGCTCCAGTGGCTGGAGACGGGAGCAGGCGGAGTTAAAACTGGGAAATCTGCACCCGCATTTTTCAAATAGGGTCCTGGTCCGCGTCAGCGTAAGGCCGAAATGCACCCGTCTCCATCAGCGCAGCAAGCTGTCCGCGAAAGGCTACCATACCAATCAACAGCCTGGAGATAAGGGGAGTGCAACGGCAACCGCACACTTCATCTTTTTCCAAGATTTCAGGAATTTTCCAGTGAAAGGTTTCGATTGATGCGGCGTGAAGGACTTGGAGTTGATGCAGACCCCGGGAGAAGGGAAATTGACCTCAGGTTGCCTTAAGCCGAAATTGGCAAGGGTCCCGAGCAGTACACCGTAGGCCGGTTGCCATCCCGCGATTGAGGGGTGGTCTGGGGTCCGTCCCGAAGAAGCCCGTCATAGTGCTTCCGAAGTCAATAGGGTTTGGGTATGATCTTGGTATCACACGGTACAGCCTCAAAAACGATGGGTATGTAATACATACGGGATAATACCGATCAGTACTAATGCCGTACCACAGGTATGAAAGAGGATACCGTGGTATACATCAGGATACCGGAGTATACTGAAGAATACGGAGGTCGCGTACGGTATTCAGGTTCTTTGCCTCCGTATTGCACAGTTTTGTCCGACTTGCTCACTGATATCCCAGCGCGTCGCTCCTCTCCAACACCGCTTGTAAGTACCGTATAGTGCTTGCATCAGCAAAAGAGCGGCAGCGAATCTGAAGGATTTGCGGGCACTTACTTGCTAGGTGTCTGACTGGGTGCAAGGAAGCAGGACGGTAGGCATGGCCTGTACAACGAATCCGACCTCCGCCTGCACGATATATTGATAAACACATAGTTGGCATTCATTCGCAGCCATATCACGAAACGAGGCCAGAGATAAGCATCAAAGGCCATTCAGGAGCTCATAACAAACTAGCAACTCATACCTCCAGAACCGGAACAACAGTCTCTTGCACTTCGAGCTTCTCCTCCTTTTCATCCAGAACATCGTTGCCCGAAGAGTCAGCCCCAGCTGAGTGGTTCCACTTGCTTTGCTGGGCAAGCGTTTCTTCCTCTTCCTTCGTCTCCGCCGGGTAGACTGCAACCTCCACGAATGACCGCTTATCGGGCGCGTAAACCGACAGGACATAGTACACCAACATGGTGGCTGCACGAGCTTAACATGCAGCAATGAGTACGAGTGAAGATTGTGCGAACCGGTAATGCTGTATGCCCACGAGAAAGCATAAATGTGCATGGCACCCTCCGAGATCACGATGGTGGGCTGAATGGAGTTGATGAATCCTGGAAAGACAGGCAAGAACCTATGATGCGTTCAGATACCAATGTCTTTGTTGCTGTCCGCATGTTACCACGTACCCACAGCCTAAGGCAAGCCAGGCCCGCCAATTCCACCCGTGATAGTAGTAATAAAGACCCTGCGGACTGCCGTTGTAGAGCTCGCGGATATCGAGCTTCTTCTTATGCACCAAGCTGTGAAAAAAGGTTCAGAAATCTGACATAACCTTCGCAACATGTGGACCCCACTAGAAGTTAGTGATCCTAAAGATTCCCGTAAGTTCATCCTGTGTAGACGGACCAACAAGATGAACGTACATGACACCTGAGACTGAAGGAAGGAGAGATCAGCGTCAGCAGCGTCCTAGTCACTGTCGCGAGGGTGTACTAACTCGGTCCCTATGAGTCTCGTCAGTAGCCGTTGCGCCAATGCAGAGAATTTATACGTTACCATCAAGCAGCTGTAGCCAGACAGGAAGGATAACAGCGCCCCTGCGTCGCTGATAATTGTCCAGGGATTGGAAATCAAGCAGAAAACAGCCATTCTAAATGCACGTAAGGCTCTGTATGGGTGGCAATACAAACGAGGCGCAAAACTCACCCGAGGGTGGCACGGAAGACATTGATATATTTTGGTGCCAATGCCGTGACATCGATTGAAAAGGGATACGCACCCGCAGCGACCTGATTTCCAATGGTTGCAATCATGAACGAAATACCACAAAAGAACTGAGCGGCACGGCTCTCAAATGAAGCAATGACAGCAGCTTGGGAGAACGCTCGTTAGTGTGAGCCTAGGACGTTGCACATGAGACGACGTACGCATGAACCATTGATATTCACCCCAGATCTGCTGATAAGCACTTGTGACAAAGATAGGTGCTGAATGGGAAGATGTAAATAGACGAACAATTACTTGAAGCAATCGTCATTGCCTACCCAGCGCGCCCAGAGTGCCAACAAGGGGAAGAATCAGGAATTGCCAGCGTCCCGACTTTTCATTCTTGCTGAACCGACCGAAGTCAGGGAAATTTACTGCCAAAGAGCTAAGGAGTCTTCAGTCAGTCTGCAGTTGATGAGTCGGAATTGCTTCACCTGAACAGGCCAATCACAACATTGAGAGCTGTCAGGCAGGAATACGCCATGCCCAAGGTCGGCTGAGCTTGGCCGGTGACGAGTGGTCCACCGCCTTTGGAGACAACGACAGCCCACAGGAATAGGGCTGCCCAAGTAGGTGGTACTATGACTGCCTACAGAAAGTTGAGCGCAAAGGATGTAGGCAAAGACAGGGACTTACCTTGAATAGGAAAAAGTATCTAGTCGAGAAGCATGAATCAGCCGTTCTTGTAAGAAGACAAGCCTCACCGCAGTTTGTACATGGGCCTATGGAAGTCAGCGCGACAATTCTTGTTGCATCCAGCATCCAGCTTACAAGAGGGAGATAGCTGTTTGCACCAGCCAAAAAATGACGATCATGAGGAGAGCTCCAGACGTGACATTCGCACTTTCGGGCAAGTGATTAGGAAAGCGGTTGTAACTCGGCCAAATAGCTACCCTTCCTGTCAACAGCGTCTATCATAGACAACAGTGGGCTCACCAGTAATGGCATTCTGCAGATATCCTCCTCCTGATCGGGTACCTGTCAATCGGCAAAACTTGACGCTGGTGCCGGAAACTCACCTTGAACGACAGCTGGCATAGGATAACTATGTCAGCCTATACGTATTATATATCGAAGCATAGCTTACTGATAGCAGTCCACTGCGGTGTAGAAGATAGTCTTCAGGAGCATGCCAACAACAAGACCTCGAGATTCTCACCATCATTGCGACGAACCTGTACAAACGTGCGTCAAACGCGTGAGCTGTTCTACACGTGAAGGATGACTTACGCTCGGACAATAATGGCCGGAATGCAGCCCCATACTCCTTTGAATATAGTTCAGACATCGCGACATACGGGTCGAGTCGTGCTCTTGCATTGCTTACCGAAAGACGACCGGAGAATGACTGCATACGGCACGCGGTAAATGGCAGCCGTCTATTCAGTCGTCAACGACAGCTCAAAGATCTGTCGTAGTACTGACCCGGCCGTTCAAACCAACGACATATCCGCATATGAGGAAGCCAAAGAAGGTCAGGGGAATGACTTGGCGCGCTGTAAGACCGAGGCTCATTGCCGTGGAAATGGTAGACCAAAGAGGCCTGGCAGGGAATAGCGTGACAATTCATTCTCTTGCGCGGCATGTACAAGACGCACGGTGCAAGCATGTCCCTTGTATTAACGTTAGCATATGCTGTAGGACGAATCTCTCCACATACGAAATCCAGTAGTTCGTGTAATCAAGCTGGAAGAGAAAGGTCAGCGTTATCCTCGACGACCTTGCGACCACTCGCCGTTCCCCAGACACGTCGGTGAACTGGAACAGGATCGAGATCTGATGCCAACGTGAGAAGTACTCTGTGGAACAATGCGAGACTCACCGTCATTGCTCCACCGAGCGTCGGTGGCATAAGAACCCGGGCGGGGTTCAAGTCTCCAAGAGAACTTCTTGGGCATCTTGACCGAAAAAGAGACCATATCTTCCAAGTCAGAAATCGGCCTGCGGGGTCAGGTATACCCTCTGGTTGCCTTTATAACATGAACACCAATTCGGTGCCGCCATAGGAGTTGGGAGGAGCAAGCTGAAAAATTTCTCCGTCACGTAGAGCTGCAAGCTCAGGGCCTGTCCGCCACAGATAAGGAGCTTCCCCTGTCTGTCTGTCTTCGGACCCTTTAGTCCTGACAAATTCTGACTATCATCTGAAAGAAAGCTGAAAACGGTCTTGATAGCGTCTGTTTGGACGGTCCAGTAGTGGGCTGAGCTCCTTTGCGTTTGTCGAACGCGTCTTCAAAAAGAGTGGTCATCAAGTGAGGCAGCGAGGAAGTCAGTTAAGGAGGGCCGCGCGTTATCTTGCGGAGCTCGACAGGACAAGAAAGAATGCATTAGCTCGCACTCTTTCCGAAACCGTTATCCCAAAGATCAATCAGACATGGATGCATTTTGTTAAAGGGTCCAAAATTCATCCAGGAACCCACCGCATACCAAACGTCAAATGCGATCTCGCGGCGGGGTTGAACTGAGTTCGGACGTAAGCCTGCTGACGAGTCTCCGTCAATCAACAGGGGCCAAGAAGGTTCCAAGCATGTGACAAATCCGATGCCCGGACGTCGAGATCAAGAGCCACAGCGAGAGCGAGGGATCATGGTCAGGGCAACACGCTACCACATCCGGGCTGCACGGATCCCTAGACAGCGTTGGTCCGCGCGGTCCCATAGCTCAATGTCAGTGGCATCATTCGCCATACCGGATTCCCCTGAAAGCGCAGTCTACGTCGGTGCCCGAGCTCATCACTTCATTTGGGAGCGGGATCTTTACTGTCGGTATGAGAACTACGTAATCTTATTCGCGTGGTGAAGCCCTTAATTGAGATTCACGCCAAAGTGATCTACAGATTGCTTATCTCCCACTCCCATATTTGCCAGTGACGGAGCCCACCGCTCTCTCGAAGCGCCCCGCAATGTCCAATATTAGCCCTTCGGAGAAGCTTTGGCCAAGGATCGTGATGCCAAAAGGCATACCATCGGACGTGAATCCGGCAGGACAGGCAACTCCACACATATCCTACAGGGCAAGAAGCGTTAGTAAATTGTGCTTCCACATGCCTAAAAGTACGTACAAGGATGTTCCCGTAGTGAGTAAACTGAATACCATCACATCAGATACCGTTGATGACAGAACACGGATACCGACCTTTCCGAGCTTATGATTGAGCGAAATGGGATCCGCCTTATATTCGGACTTTGTGGGATGAAGTGGAGCAGTGGGAACTATCAGAACTTGAAAATTCTCGAACTGCTCTTGAGCCTTTCGCTGGTAGAAAGCCATTCGCGATTTGTCCTCCCAGGCATCACGAGCGGTGAAATTCTTGGCCGCGGTCGCATAGATGTGTCGAATTTCCGGCAGCAGGCAGTCTTCATCGTTGACAGAAGCGGGAGCAGGATGCTTGTTGTACCATTGCTGGATACTCGAGACCCGTTCCGCAACAAAACTGCCTTCGTACAACAGCCTGCCAGCATCCTCAAATATAGAATAATCAATGTGGTCCACCATGATCCCGCCGACCGATGGTGATGCCATAAGGCCGAGGGCCTTGGAGAAGAGCCTTTCGAACTCAGGGCACAGATATTTCCATGAATCTGAGCTCTTTGGAACAGTCCCAAATTTAAAGGTTGCGCCGGGTTGAAGAACTGATGGGCTTTAGGGCACAACATTCAGTGGAGAGTATCAATGCGCACCTGCCCGCGAGCCGAAGGCCCATGTTGGAATCGCACTCTTTGCGAATGGATCTGTTCGGTCGAATCCGCGCAGGACATGGAAAATACGCTGCGCGTCGGATACGCTGGAGCACTCCAAGGCGATGCAGTCCAGAGACGGACAGCAAGGGACAACCCCAGTAATTGGTACTCGTCCAGGAGTGGGTTTCAATCCGATTATGTTGTTCTGGGGACACGGGTCAGGCAGGAAGACCACACAGTCTGATAGATACCTACAAATGCCGCTGGAACACGACCCGACCCCGCCTACAATACATTTACCCGGTGAATCTTATTGATGTGGAGGAGACATACCGTATCAGTGGCCAGGGAGAAGGACACCTGGCCCGCAGAGACAGAGACAGCTGAACCAGAAGATGACCCTCCGCTGACGTGCAGACGACTGAATGTTGATGCTGGGGCACCGTACGGGGATCGCATTCCGACAAGGCCCGTCGCAAGTTGATCCTGCATATAATAATGAATGAAAGAGCTGCACAACTACAATGACTACGTACCAAGTTGACTGTACCGATGAAAATGGCTCCGGCTTCGAGCAGTAATCTCACTGCCGTAGCGTGCTTCTGTGGTATGTAGGAGTAAGCAGGACACGCAGCCGTGGTTGGAACTCCTTCGTAGTCGATCGAGTTCTTGACCGAGAACGGCACTCCATACAACGGAGGCAGCTTGCCTAGATTGGAATGCTGAGACGCCAACTCTCTGGCATATTTGCGGACCGAATCCTCCTCCATCAAGTGCAGCCAGACAGCGGGATCCGCATCCGGGGCTCGGATTCGATTATACACTTCCGCAATAACAGTCTCCGGTTCGAGGATGCCTTTCCGGTAGCAAGCAGAGAGTTTTTCGATCTCCATCCTTCCATTCCAAGAAACCGGCGCAGACTCTGTCAGCGCCTGCGAGTGAAGCTCCAGAGCCGAGATAATGCGAGCAGAATCAGCCACATATCCGAGCAGACCATCCGCAGAACAGAACAAATTCAACATCACGTCTTTGATAGGTTGATAGCTCGCTCCAAGCGTCAATGAGATCAGCGATGTGATCCATATATGACTCACCCATCGGTACAATCACTGACAATGCCTATTAGATGGTATCAGCAGCATGTTCATCGAACGAAGAGACGATCGCGTACAAACTTCAAACCCTCTGTCGTTCGCTTCAGTCGCGGTTGTAAATACACCTGAATGAGTGCTCAGGCAATGGCCGCCAGGAGTCGAGAGAGACGAATTACAGCATTCAGTCGTGACCCCGCAAATAAGAAGATGGGATATAGATAAGTCGACCAAGAGAGGATGCAAATCGGTACGGTAGAACGCTCCCTTCCCCGTCTTGTCAATCACAAACTCTCCAGGAAAAGGGGCCAAGGAAGGGACAATGTCGTGGAATGCCTCGCCCCGAATGAGCAGTCGGCTGCCGGTTCGCCCAACATCGCCAATCTTCAGGTCGAACCGCTGGCGGTTCAACTTAGGGGTGGGGCAATCGGACAAATCGGGAGCATGACCCTCTCTTGTGTGGATGACCGTGAGACCAGCATCGCGAGCGGCGTTGAGCAGGCGCATGATGGGAGCGACGACAGCCCTCACCGCTTGGAGGTTGCCGCCAGATTGGATGTCGCCGAACCCGCCCGCTTCTAAAAAGTCTCGCTGCATGTCGACAAGCACGAGGGCTGTCTTCTGGGGCTCGAAGTTGTAGTAGGCTTCGGTCTGGGTTTCGAAGGACAGCATCGTGCGAGGGCAGATGAGGGGGTGGACGACAGCGAGTTTCCAAGAGAGCAAGCATTCTCTCGGCCTTAATCCGTTGAGGCTACCATAGCCCGGGAGCCCGATAACGAAATTCGATCCACGGAACGTTGTACAGAAGCTCCGGGAGGGAACGGGCGATGGGGAACGTTCATACGGCAATGTGTCTCCCAGATCCAAGGGTCGTCGTCAGGACAGATGGACCCTTAGATAAGAAAGTAGGGGCTCTTGTTCCGTGTTTATAATGCCTCGCTCTACCATTGGATGCCAAATGACCCTTTTCCCTCTGCGGGCGACGCGTTTGGCAGGGCTCTCTGTCAGCAGTCAACAGGGCACTGTTCTGACATTTTGCGCTAGTCATGAAGGGATACACAAATCGATTATCAGTGATAAGAGAGACACATAGACCCGCTGTCATGTCCCACCGGCGGAGCGCAGGGAAAGATAGCTCAACAGTGGACAGTAGAATTGAGGGCGATATCAGACTGACAGATCGCGCACAACATGCAGGTAATGGGCAAGGATCATGTATCAGCCAAGGCCAGATAAGGAGGTGGAGATAGGATACTCCATCTGTTGTCAAACCGCCGGCGCCGCCAACAAAGATTCATGTTCATTGGACATCAGTACCATCCCAATGTGCACTGAGAAAGGCACTGCTGTCCCTCCTCGCCGACTTTCCCCGTCGCCCGCCTCGCAACGCCTGCAGACATGTTAGTCACATAACACCGCGAAGACGCGCACTTTTCCAGTTGTCCCTGCTGGCTCTGACGGTTCTCTCCGAGTCGGTGCTGCCGTGCCAAAAGCGGGGATCGTATGTGCTGATTCAGAGGTTACTGTACGTGTGAGTGCCGCTCGCGATCGTCGATGACAAGGGGGGAATGGGATACCAGCCGAAAATTAAAGCCTCGACGTGAATGAGTGGCATGACTGAGCTCGCTACGGTGGCCGATCCTGGGTCTACAGTGCCGTGTATGGAATACGCAAATACTGGGCCAGGAAAGTACAGTACAGGGTCCTCCCGATCCCGATCACGCTCCCTCGGCCCCGCCCTCCGGGTCGCATTCCCCCCTTCGCTCAGCATCGCCCATCGCTTGACGTCTCCGCCTCCCCTGGCCCTGCTCGTTCGCTGGAATCGCGGCCCCAACCCGCCCTGACACCACTACTGCTGTTCGCCGTGTGATACAGCAATTCGTTCACGTCTTCTTTCAGGCCTTCCCCTCAGTATCGACCTTGTAGGCGAGGACGCCCACTTGAGTGCTCATCCTAGGGACCTGCTCGAGATACACTGTAGGTCACTGAGACCCTGAAAGCCACTGATTTCCTACATAGGAAATGTCGGGGTGTCGGGCTCTGATTATCATTGTCTTTTCTTCATAGTAGTTTGCACTGCTTATCAGTGCAAAAGTGGGACTATCAGTGGACACTGTAAACCAGTAGTTTAGACAATGAAATTCATTTCCATTTAAATAAAAAAAAGGTGCCTAAGGCACTCAACATCAGTGCGCGGGCAGTGAGTTATCAGTTCTCCCTGACTGAACATCAAACACTTTCGCACATGTAAAAGGCACTGAATGGAGATTATATTCAGTGTCTTTAGTTACTGATAATGAAATCCATTATTTCCTGATTCCCCGCGCCCTATTCCTCGACCTCGTCCTCCTCAGCCGGCTCATCTTCCTCCTCCTCATCGTCTTCATCCTCGTCCGGAACCTCGTCCAACTCATTAGCCTTCTCCTTCCCCCCCCGCTTGCCCTGGTCGACCCCAGCATCCTTCTTCGCATTCCTCATCTTCAGCTTGGCCTTCTTGTTGGCCTTGGTATTCTTCAGGTATTGCTTGAGGATCGCCGTGCTCGCCCAATCGCCCTCGTACGCCTTGAGCTCGGGATGGGCATGTGCGGCCTGTATTAGTGTTAGTAGATTGTACTTAGCATAGTTAGAACTTACAATCTTGAAGATCCCCGCCAGATCAGCAGGCGCGTAGTGCGACAATCGGTCCTTCGTGAGGAGCTGGCTGCCTTGAAAGGCCGTGCGAACAGCAGCCTAGTACCATCTGTTAGTATAGCATTAGATAGGTGGATAAAAAGAAACTTACCTGTAGTTCATTGTACAGCGGTTTGTCGTGCTCGAGGCCTATCGCCTTGATAAGGCTGTAACCACCGCGGGTCAGTCTCCCAGCTTGGCCAGGCGGCTTGGGGATGAGGGGAAGGGGCTTCGCAGCCTCCTTCTCCTTGAGGGCCTTGAGCGCGTCTTCGGCGTGGGTAAGTTTCTCTAAACATAGTTAGTAATGTCATTGTATGCGTGGAGATTTGCGTACCATCACGCAGCGCAAGCTGGGCCTTGAGCTCCAGCATCTCCTTCTCCCTCTGCGCGAACAACTCCTTCGACGACGCCTTCTTGGACGTTGCAGCCTTGACATTGACGGAGTTGTCGGCCTGCTTGGCGGGCGGCTGCAGCTTGTGCTTCTTCGCAGCGGGCTCGGGTGCAGGTGTCTTCTTCGGAGTCTTGCGCTTCTTCGCAGCAGCAGCAGCAGCAGCATCAGCATCAGGCGCATCATGAGCATCATGAGCCGCAGGAGCAGGCGCACGAGCAAGCACGGGAGTAGGAGGAGGAGGAGCAGGCGGCAAGAAGTCGAGGGACAACAGGGAGTCACGAGAAGTCGGCCGAGCAGGCGAAGTCCCTCCAGAAGGAGGGACTTCCGTAGCAGACTCGGACAAAGCCCCTCCAGAAGGAGGTCCTTGGTCCCCTTTCTTTAGCTTGCGGGCGGCTGCGCGTGTCTTGCCCATGGTCGAGGGAAGGAGAGAGAGAGAGAGAGGGAGAGAGAGAGAGAGAGGGAGGGAGAGAGGGAGGGCGAGCGCGCGAGAGAGAGACAGAAAGAGAGAGAGAGAGAGAGAGAGAGGGAGAGAGAGAGAGAGATGGTGGTCGAGAGCAAAGGAGCGAGAGGGGGAGAGGACGCGTCAGACGCGTCACTGGCACTGATCTGTTGGGAGAAATCGTAGGAGTAGTGAGCCGAATAGATCTCCGTGCGAGGTAAAGGATAGGGACTTACCAAAATTGGCATCCCTGAGTTCCCACCCCCGAGCCCATCCCCGAGACGCATACAGCGTCCTCTTCTCCATGCCTATCACCATGGCACCAACGCCCAGGGTGATCTGCAAGTGCCCAAGGTGTAATGGCCAAGCCGTGCCGAAGACGACATACCATCGGCATCGTCAGGCGGAACACGCAAAGCTGCAGCGCAAAGTCAGCAAGAAGGCAGCACGTAGAATGACTGACGAGATGCACCTCAAGGCCCAAGCTTTCCTCAAGACTCTTGCTCCTCCTCCTCTCGCTGCGCCTGCTCCTCAGAGCCCTCCTCCTGGAGGGCTCGAGCCCGAGCTTGAGGAAGATATCAATGTCGATATGGACCCAGGCGAAGCTATGCCGCTTCAAGGCATAGACACCGCTTCAAGGTCTCTTGCTCGGCAGGTTGCTGCCTCGGATGCGCCAGAGGGAGAGGGAAAGGGAGAGGGAGAGATTGGAGAGGGTGGAGAGGGAGAGGCAGAAGGTCGAGAGGGTGAAGAGGGAGAGAGCGGGGGAGAGGAGAGCAGGGGAGAGGGAGAGGCTGAAGAGCGAGATGATGGTGATGAGGAAGAGGAGGAGGAAGATGAGCTCGACGACGAGGCAATGCTCCGAATGAGAGCCTTGCCCGGTACGTCAGCTGCCTCTCCTCAGCTCCCTTGGCGCTCATCGGTTGTAGATAACCTGTCGACTAATGATCAGAGATGTTTCAAAGCATTCAAAGCGAAAACCGAGGCGCACCTGTCCATTTCCCAATACGACACCCTCCACAAACACTTCCCCCAGTCCTTCCCGCCCCTCTCCGAAGTCCAGCGTCGAGTAAAGGCGTTATCTGAGGTGAAAGCAGTCA
>KV417384.1:0-17536 GCA_001630345.1 Calocera viscosa TUFC12733
CTAACCCTAACCCTAACCCTAACCCTAACCCTAACCTCGGGTCCAGTGCTCCATTGAAAGATATTCTCTCATAACTGCGGTTTAGAGCGAATATCTCAGGGTCCAGTGCTGCCTTGAAAGTTATTCTCTCTAAACTGCGGTTTAGAGCGAACATCTCAGGGTCCAGCAAACCCTTGCCAACTATTCTCTCTAAACTGCAGTTAGGAGCGAATATCTCAGGGTCCGGTACCACATTGAGATGATTCGCTCTAAACTGCAGTTCAGAGCGAATATTGTACATGAATATAGGGATCTGGGCTCCTTTTCAATGCAACCTTATGATCTAACCCTTACCCCTGCCCTCAACCCCATGGAAACACCATAGGATGCAGACGGCTCTACTACAAGCTACTAGCTTATATGCTGCTCTATGCTGCCCTAGACGACGAGCTCGAGGACCCTGACGATGAGCTCAACGTGTCTCACTAGGACCCTAGCCCGAATCTGTTCCCGCGTTGGACCAAAACGGCTTCGTCGAACCGTCTCCGGCCGTCTCTGAAGGAATCTGCTTATCGATTAGCAAACAAATTACACAGAATGGTGGATTGGGACTGCAAACTAGGCTGTGCAAAGTTTCCGAATTTTTGAACAATGGGAAGGGGTGGATGCGAGGCCGGGACGGATCGCGCAGATGCACAGCACGGGACGGCCAGACTCGATGACGCGCATTTAACAATACTCAACAACTTATTTATTATTCTGTGTTTTTTTCCCGTCCCTAGGGAGATAAGCAGTAGAACTACCATACAAAATCAAAATGAAGTTTGTAGCTACTCTAATGAATGAAGAGATGGCCCAGCGGGGGAAGGGTGCAACCCGCAGGGTTGCACCCTATCCCCCTGCTAGGGTTAACCCTAGCAGGGTACAGGGTAGGGTTATGGGGCCCGGGAAGGGTTAGGGTTTACACTCATCTAAGGTTCCGTCACTGTCCAATGTGTCAATACTATATTGAGGCAGTGAGAGGTCCTGTGGGCGTAGAGTAACTCTTTTGGTCTCGTGGCGTGGAGAAGTGATAACCGGTGCAGAGCCTTGAAGGGGTTCATTGTCGTCCATGAAACCATGTTCGTGTGTAAGGGTACGAATAGCACTCGGAAAGACCCGGCATTGCTGTTAAGTGGCCTTGGAACGTTCTATCGAAACCGAGAACTGGAAGGGCAGGACAGCTGTGGAGAGAGGTATGATTTCGCAGAGCCTGCCGCTGCACCGGCGCCAAGCGATGCCTTTTATCCAACATGTAACATTAGGAAGCACACGGAGTACGTGACGCGGGGCAACAGCATTTCGGCTTGGTCAAGGTGGTTCATTGTGAAACGTTCTGGTTTCGGTGCTGGCTAAACCTTGTGATTTGGGGCTGCAGCTCCGCGCGCCTAATTCTTCCGGGTTTGTAAGTAGGTGAAGGCGTGCGCGGGACGAATCTGTTTGACGTGGTCGGGTTCGGACCTGAGCGGCTTCATCAAAGAGCTGTGGACTACGACCAAGGAGTTAAGACGAAGCACATAAGAAAGAGCATTGTTGACTGCGAAGCGTTGGAGTTGCACTGGTGAAGTTGGGCAACTGGAGATCGTCCGCGGAAGCAGAGTCGGGACGCGCTTTGACGTGAGGGCGGCGTCATCGTGTGGGTCGTCGTTGGGTCGTCGGACCAATGCATGATAGCCACCGTTGTCATCCTCGCCACTCCGCGTCGACCATAATACGCTCGAACCCGGCCATCCGTTGTATTGTCCCTGCCTTGTTCCACAGCCCAACTTGCTCAATTCTGTCTATCGCCCATCAGCATTCTCCCTGTCCCGCACTGTACCCGGCGTACAAACCAGCAGACGCCAGCTGCCGTTATTCCGAACGAGCTACCCCTAAAGACCCTGGCTGCTGATCGCACAGCTTGCCAATCCCTTATAATCGGTCATCCACAGCGCGCCAGCTCTCGTGCAACCCTCCACGCCCGTTAACGACCCACCATGAGTTCTCGTGATTCCGGGATGTGGTACTGCTACGAATGCCAGTCGGAAATGCACGCAGAGAGGCATCCAGATCCAATCTGCTCCGTCTGTCACTCCTCCTTTGTCGAAGAGGTCCGTCCCATCTTTGGTCTTGCGAACTTTACCGCTGACCCTACAACAATAGCTCAATCCTTCCGCTCATGATGATCCTCGCAACTTTGCTCAAGATGACGCCCATCATGCATTCTTGGAGGAGGAGCAGCAACTGCCCGGGATGCTCAACTTTCTCTTCGGACGTATGGCAATGGGGCCCGATGACCCTATGCGAAGTCCGGGTTCCCAAGGACGCACACAGTTCGGGTCATGGCAGGTCAGATCGGGGCCAGGGATGGTGAGATTAGGCCCTGGATCAGGCCGAATGGGAGGAGCCGGCCCTGCAGAGTGCGCATTACCACTGTTCACCCTATCGCGATTCTGACACTTCTCCAGATTGCTCTTTCCCCTCCCACCCTCTTCTCCTCTTCGTCCTCGATCCCCATCATCCAACAATCCCCATATCGGGTCACCCGTTGGTATACCTGACACGTTTCAACAATATATCCTCGCGATTCTAAACGGACACGATTCTCCGTGGGCTCACGGCATGACTCCTGGCCGAGCTGGCGACTATGTATTCACGCAGGAGGCGCTCGATCAACTCATGACCCAGCTGATGGAGGGAAGCGGCCAGCATACCACTCGACCTGCAAGCCAAGAGACGAGAGATGCACTGCCGAGGCATACCGTATCTGCTGCGAGCGAGCTGAGGACACGAGACTGCGCTGTTTGTAAGGATGGCTTCGATGTTGGCCAAAAGACGGTGGCATTACCTTGCTCGCATTCGTTCCATGACGAGTGCGTATATGCTGTCGCAACGCGTGTGCAAGGGCTTACCGCGACCTAGATGCATTCTACCCTGGCTGGAGCTGAACGGTACATGCCCCGTTTGTCGCACACCGGTGCGCAGCGATGCCGCGGATGCTCCAGCTCAGCCGCCCCCTCGACCCGGGGCAGGAAGTGGTGGTGGGCCTCCATCGCCACGGTCGCCGCGCTCTCCCCGCTCCGCAGGACATAATCCGAGTCAGACAATGCCTGGGGGTCTTGGTTCTCGCTGGGAGTAGTTGGATTGATGTGCGCCGTGGCTCTGTATCCGTATAACGATAGACCCTGGGTAGGACAGACTGTATGTTCGTATGTATTCATCACTCGTTATCATCAATGGTACCAGTACAGCGCGCTGCGAGAAGTCGTTCAATGTCCAAAATCAAAACATCTGGGATAGGAGAATTAAGAGGACGCTGCCCACAGCGCCAATGAGCCACCTGTTCGGCTTCGTTGCAACGCCAGTAGAAGTTCCCGCCTTGGATGCATCGCCAACCGAGGTTGTGCTGCATGGCGTTCAGAACGGAGAAGCTGTCAAGTGGAGACACCACTCACGTGAAACCGGCGAGAGTAAGACCCGTTCCTCCACCATCAGTCTCTGACGCCGTGGCCGGAGCGACAATTTTGATGTGCATGACATGCGTCGTATTTGCGAGCCCTGTCAGGGAAAATCCAATTTGACAACTGGGAGGACTCCCTGGTAGACTCTGTTGCTGAGCAGCGAACATTTGATAACCGTCGTAAGTCTGTGGGGCATAGTCGTCGACCCATGCCGAAAAGATGCCACTGTTGTTCCGTGGAACAACCTGTGCAAACACGGCACTCCCTGCAACGATTTAGAATCCCGTTCGGAAGGGCAGCAGCACCACTCACCGACGAAACTGTAGGTAACAGTTGCTCCAAGGTCTGTGCTTGAACGCGTCTGCTGCGCAGTGACATCACTCGGACATTGTAAGGTGCTCGGAACATTTTGATTGTTAAGGCTGGGTGCCAACGGTGTAGCGTCCTGTCCCGCTGAGCTGGAGCCGCTTCCGGTGCTGTCATCGCTATATGGTGTCCAGCTACCCGCGCTATACGAAATGTTGTTTGAAGTGGCGGGAATTGTTGCATTCGTGAGAGGGACATTGGGCGGTAAAGAAGCTGAAGGTGACGCGCCTAGATGCACAATGATTGAGTTGCAGGAGCATCGGGTTAGAAATCACTAACCGGTCCCAGTTGAGCTACTGGATACTCCATTCACAGCGTTCAAGGTCACGACCCCTGCAGTAACCGTCAAGGTCGAGGCACCACTGGTCATAACCGAGAGTTCCGGAATAATGGTGGGAGCGGCGACGCTCATGGTGGTCATCACGGTCACGTTGACAACTGCTGTGCCAGAGGTGAATTGGGAGAGCACCATGGTTTCGATACCGACTGGAAAGAAGAAGGGTTAGCCTGATAAGCAGGAAGAAACCGGTAACGAGCAATTGAAACGAACTGGCAGTGGATGATCCGCTCGAAGTAGGGTTGGTCGTGAGACTCGAAGATGTCAAAGGTGTCTGTGCCAAGGACGAGACTGGGGCCTCATGAGCAAATGAAGAGACTGAAGGAAGCGTATGAAATGCGAAAGGGGTAGGAGACATGAAGGGGCCATCACGTGGCAATAGCCATGCTCATGGGAGAACCAGATCAAGATGCTTGCATCGATCTTTACGTACCTAACGATGTTCCCGTAGAAGTCTGCGTATCTGAAGAAGTGCCAACAACAAAGAAAGGTGTTTCGCCTTGTACCGAAGTAGAGTTGCTTGCCGAAGATGTGCTGGTAGCTGAGGTGGACGTGGTAACCGAGGTAACTGAGGTAACCGAGGTGGTAAATAAAGTCGAGGTGGTAGACGAAGTGCCAGAAAGCAGCGAAGAGGCTGGGAGGATATACATACTAAGACAGGAAAGAACGGGAAGGGTCGCTTACCGAGTGAGCCAGTCAGTGTATTTGCGCCAGCGGAGCTGGTTGGCGTCGTAACAATCGTGCTTGTGGGAGTTGTCGCGGACGATGACGAGGTCGACGTGGTAGACTCAGTCGATGAAGTTGATGTTGTCGAAGTGGTCGAGGTTGCCTGAGACGACGAGCTAGATGATGTGGTAGAACTGGTTGTTGGCAAGGAAGTAGAGGAACCCAAGCTGGGACTCTCAGCGCTGCCACTACTCGTCCCCTGCCGGGCTTGAAGTCTTGGATAACGCAGAGCAGGCGCCCGCTCTAGCCTCGGGACCGCCGCCTCGCAGAAGAGAATGAGCGCCAGAGGCACCAGAGAGAGGCGAAAGTACAGCATGGCGGGGCACCCGGATCGAGGCGGACATCCCGCCAGGGAGGCTCTATTTAATGTCACGGTGCCTGAGCCAAGGTATTGACTGGCCAAGCCAAGCGAGAGTCATGAGGCGCGCCGCGCACCATGAAGCGAGAGCTCTCGGGAGTACAGCATGGGACTAGCAGCATCAATGTCAGGGTTTCGGACGTGAGGCGTGAGACATCACCGCGCCGATACGGCGTTTTGCCAAGAGCCTCGGAAACATCAATCCCTGAACGCCGTGCGACAACTTGGATAGACTCGAGACGTCCTGTCAAATGGAGCGCAAACAGTCGTGGAGGCAGGTACAGCCAGGACCCTGTGTCGGAAAAGCGCCGCATGGCACCAAGCGCTCGCGATCTCGCCACATCTCCCGCTCCGCTCGGGCGCTATTATTATCACTGGATGTCGGCCGTCGGGTGATGGCCGACTGACCCGCAACCAGCATGATGAATCGGGAGAGGGGACACCCCGGACGCCAAGCAACTGCCATGTTTGGAAGTGCGAGGGAAGTAAACATGAATATATTTACTAGAATAATGTCGTGGCACACGCAGTGTAGTCTGATCTCGTACGAGGGTACGCTAAATATTATTGGTGATGATTCGTGGCAAAGAAGTCGTACAAGGGGTCGTCACACAAGGTCGAGAGTCGATCACTCAAGCATAGATGAGTTGTCCACCCCAACCGTCACCGCGGAGAACGGCACGCCGGCCGCTGACGACCACCATGATGAGGGCAAACGTAAACAGGATGCTGCATATCAAGTTAGAAGTGAAACCGGCAAGAATAGACAAGGTACGAACAACTCGATCCATGCGAAC
Source organism: Calocera viscosa TUFC12733 (assembly GCA_001630345.1). Classification (NCBI taxonomy): domain Eukaryota; kingdom Fungi; phylum Basidiomycota; class Dacrymycetes; order Dacrymycetales; family Dacrymycetaceae; genus Calocera; species Calocera viscosa. The sequence continues at coordinate 6,043 of KV417384.1, forward strand.
GCTTCTTGGGCGACTAGTTGATTACAGTACGGGAGAGCGTAATCAAGATTGGCGCAGTTAACTCCGCCGCCAAGCATAGCGGTGATACTAGCAGCGCAGGCGGTCCAGAGAATCCATGTGATGAAGAGCCAGATACTGCAGCAGTGGTCAGGTACAAGGATATGCGGACCACATTGTTCTACGCACCCATGCGAGGTGACCGATGTTAGCATAGAGCCCGTGGAGGCTGAGTGTAGGAAAAGGACTAGGTATATGATACCAAACAGTACGGTCCACCACGAGGTGAATCTTGAGGAAAGTTAGGCTGTTATATTGGAAGGGGAGAAGCAGACGTACGCAGTCAGACCGGTCCGATCACGGAACGCCGTGGTCGGATAGCCACCAGAGTGATTATATCTGGAGATGAGCCAAGTCGAGATGGAGCCTTCGATGATCCCAAAGAAAATGATGAGGCCAAAGACGACTGGAAATGTGGGTGCTCAGTATTCATGCCGCCGACCGGAACTGCGCAACTTACTTGGGTGGCCCCGACGAACGTGCCTGTCGTAGCCTGACATGCCGTATGTTGCTGTTGAGGTGGATCAGAGGGTGCGGGAGATAAGTGTTGATGTCGTCTGTCCGAGTCGTCGAGGATGAGGACGAGTGCGGTATGTGGATTGAATAGGCTGCGGGGAGGGTGGAGAGCGTAGGGGGGAATGTAATGCGGGCCGATCGCTGTATAAGAGGGGGCAGCGGTGAGCGGGTCGCGCCGGATTGGCAAGGCGGGCGGGGCTGTTGGGGAATTGGTGAGGGAGGCGTGACGTCAAGCCTCCATGACGCGCTTGCCATTCGCTTCCGTTCATCGCCGACGGCCACGCTATCTTCGGCTTCTTTTGAGTCGATCATCGGTTCTTTCGGTCTCGCCATCATGCCAATCGATTCCCAGATCTCATGGCATGATTATAACCGTCTCATGTCTCTACATAAATCTGAGGTATTACTGAACGTAAACTCTGCGTGTCTTGGCTGCCCCTCTTGTTGTTCGAAGATATGATGTTTCTTCAATCGACAACAGACTCGACTCGATCATCGCATTGTCTGGGACAACATCCTGAACATGTAGGGAACAACCGGATCTACCTTGTTGTCTTGTGTTTCCTTTGCTCTCCCCCATCGCCCCATCGCGTTACCCACTGCCTCTCCGAACGATAACAATGAACTTCCTGGTTGTTCTCGCCCTTCTCACATTGGGATCCACCTCTAGTCTCGCAGCCATCCAGACGGTCCTTCCCACCGCCGAACAGCAGCTCTCTTCTTGCACGATAGAGAGACTAGTATGGCAGGATGATGGCTCTCCTCCACTGTTGGGTCAGATCGGCATGATCGATGTTGTACTCATGCAAGGGAACATTGTCAGCTCATTGCTCATTGCCTACACTGAGAGGCTGAACCTTTTCGTAATAGGCCTTACGAACCCTTGCTACTGTTGACGCCTTGGATCTGTCGGCTGCAGTCCTTCTGCCTTGCGAGCTTCCGGCTGCCTCGGACTAGTACGCTCACTCCGCATCCACCCATGCAGACATTAATGTGTCGGAACAGCCGCATCGAGTACATCCCACATTCATCCATTGCCGCACTCTCGTCCACCACTGGTCTGTACCGCCGAGCCACCACAGTCCAGGTGGTAACCTCTTCGCCATCCGTCCACCGGTCAAAGCATGCGCATACATCAACGAGTACTTCCGCCTCTGGTCCGGTCCAGCCCCATGCCACTCGAGCCTTCGATCTGATGACTCCCGCAGCGCCGATGATGTGGCAAACCACTTCCTCCCCAGCCACACCGCAGTCGACCTTGACCTTGCCACCTACGCGCGCCGCGGTCGCCAATCGGGCTATGCCTTCCCGCGGGGTCGGCGTCCATCCGGGGTTGATCGTGATGTGGGTCGGGGTAATGTGCAGCATGCTGGTCCTATAGACTGGAAGGAGAAGATTTAGACTTGCACGCATTCATTCGTTTCCTTGCGCATAGATGTAATCATTCGTTCTTTGCGCATATATGCGCTGTACACTTGCTGTAACACTAGGTAGCCATACCCACATTCACATACCATGTCGACAGTGATCACAATACTAGCATATGTTTGCTTATCCTGCGTATGCGGGGCACCAATTGGCACGGTTGGCCGAAAGACGCGGCAGGGAGACGCGATATAACGTGCATTAAAGTGATCGATGCTAGAGTACAATGCACAGGAAGTAGCAGCACATACAGCCAAAGCTCACTTCCTCGCAAACGTGACCTTCATCTTCGCCTCGCCATCCAGCCTGTAGTTGTGCAAGGCATCCTTGGCCGTGCTCGCCGCGTTTTCGTCCACGTACTCGACGAAAGCGATGTCCTTTTTCGTAGGTACAAGACGGACTTCGTGCAGACCAGGATATTGTGAAAAGAGCATCTGGAGCTGCTGCAATGTAGTCGAGTCGGGAAGATTCTGAAGGAAAAGGATCTTGTTCGGCGGCAAGTACTCGTCTGGCATCTGGACGAGCCTCCTCCCCTGTTGCGGAGCAGCACCTTCACCTAGACAAATAATCAGCTCGCGGCCTGTGCATCGCAGACAATATACCGCACCTGCAGCGGTCCTAGCCTGAACCTTTCTCCGATGCGGATTGTCTGCGCGTGCGCGTTCTGATAACAGCTCAGCCTCTGCACAGAATAGAAGGAAATCCAACGCACTCTTCCTGGCTAAGCGCTCTGCCTTGTGGACCTCCATCTGCGCCTCGTCCAGCTTCTTCACGACCGCGTCGCTGCGCGTTTTTGCGAAGGACAGTTTCTTTTTTTCTGATCAGAACAGCCGACTGAAATTGTCGCATAACGACGCACCAAAGCCTTTCCATATAATGGAAACCTATCCACCTCCTTGACTGCTTTTGCCGCCTCCTCTGGATTGGCAAAGCTAACAAACGCTTGACCGCGCATGCGGATGTTGTGGTGCGCCACCACGTCCAACACGTCGCCATAGTTTTTGAACAGATTGGTCAAGGTCTGCTTCAGAGCTATATACGGTATTAGACAGGTAATAGAAGGCGAGTGGAGGACTGACTGTTCATGCGAACACTCTCGTTGAGATTTTGGACATAGATGGTCTCGGTCGGCGGGTCGGCCGGTTGCCCGGGCGTACCATTAACGGCAGCGCCGTTCAAGGTGGGTAGAGTGGCAGAGCCATTTTCCAGTCGTGGAGACGCGAGCTCTATGGGTTGGTCTACATCCATCATGGTGAGGTGAATTGTCGGACTGCACCCGAAATAGAGAGACAGCGAGGAAGCCTTGGGTGGCGAGAATGGAGGCGCGAGTCAGGCGGTTGCACCCCAGGCAGACCCCTGAACACGCCATTTAGGCCGGATCCAGCATATGACCCTGAACAGCCTGATAGGGGGTCTGTCTGTTCAGGTCTGACCGCGGCGCGAACAGGTCTCGTTCCCTCCTTCCATACACGGCCATAACACCGAGATCATTCCCCTGTGTACAGCCGCCCGCCCTCTGGACCCTAGCTAGTGAGCCGACCATCACACCAGCACCTGATTCTCGCCAGATCGGTGTCTGTGCACCTTCAGATCAACACTATACCATCATCTGGACATCCCAACAGCTACCGGATCACTCTCCGACACCTCTGGCCCATGGTCTGATCGTGATCAGACCTCCTTGCCCCTCGAGACCTGGCCAGAGTTCCTCAGCCGTTACGATTCGACCAACACGCTCACTTTCGCGGACGTGATCTCATGCATGATTGCAGAAGTTTTTTTTGGGAGCAAACAGCTGTTCTGAACACCGTGTTCGATCATGTAATGAATTCCATTGTAGAGTAGCGATCATTGTTTATATCTTCACATTCACATCACTCCCTCGGCCTCCTGCTGATCGATCCCGTCCAAGTCACGGTCACGACCGGCCCCAATGGGACCGGCCCTGCATCCCCGGCTGCCTCTCACTCCATCGTCTCTTGAGCATTGCGGTCGACTGAATGAGGCATGCTCACTCGGGTTGCGATCCCATGGAGCCACCGGCGGAATGATGCCATACTAGATAGCCCGCTCTGATCCCATCCACGGATGAGCGCGAGCATGTGAGCAAGAACCCATAGCCCACAGTCATGAGTGTTCTGCTGTACTGGGATCTGCGACAATGGGTCAGACGACCCTCTGGTCTCCCGGTAACTTGACCTACATCGGGTCGGCAAGCACGCCAACTTGACCACGTTTCCCCGGGCAAAGAGTGCCCTGAAAGATCAGCGATTGTCTGCGTTACATCCTGGAGGGTCTGGCGATCTGCTGAGCAAGTGCACTTTCCCAGCGATAGAGTCTTTACATACCAGTACATGCTTGATCCAATCCGGGCCTGGTAAACTGTCATAGATCACGATCTGTCTCTTTTGAAGGTCCACACGGCCTAGCAGCCAGTGGTCGCCGTTGTTGTGTATGGGAAACAGCCAAGATCGATAGGTCCAGCAGACATCCCAATCATAGCGGGGGTCTTGCGACGACAATCTCGAGCTTTCTCCCTTCGTATCTTGATCCGAGGCAATGCGTGCACGTCGGCGGGCTACGTACTGCTTGTACCATGCTGGCCGACCCAGATCTCTTAATGCCGGCAAAGCGAAGCTGGAGAAGACCATCGTGTGTCGAACAGGTTGCGCCAAGTCAGAGAACGCTTCTTCTGGCCAGTGGACCTCGAATAAGGCCCCAAACGTGTTCAGGTGACCGTCTGACAACCAGGCCGTGGTGCTTTCCAGGTCTAGGAGCTCGGAATCTGCCAGGAATGCCTCTCGGCCGCGGACCTTCGGCGGTCCGTGCCAATGTTCAAGTTCAGAGATGCTGTCGGAGGCTCCGTCGATCGGGAACATCCACGGGTCCAAGGCGACGTTCTGATAAGATGCATCAGCAAACTCGTTATAGCTCAGACCCAAGATATGGCTCACTTCATGTCCTGCACTGACTACGATTCCGCGGCTCCCGATAGTGGTCCCTTCCTTCTCCCTGGGATGGGGCCATCGTGGCTCATGAGCTTGGTCTATATCTGGGCCATCTTGGAATGAGGCTAGCGTTTTCGAGGTGTCCTCCACTTCGGCAAGATCGTTGTCCAGCTCCTCATCGTCGTCTTTTTCTGCGAGATCACGAGCGTCGATCACGATGGCGCCCAGCTCCTCAATGACCACGTCCAGGTCGGCCATATCTCGGTCATAGGCATCGCTTAGCTCGCTCTCTGACCGCGCGCTCCGCTCATCATCTGAATGCCAATTGTGTTCGGTCAGGATGGTTGACCAAGTGACTTCCATGGCCTCGGGGTGTCGTGCTCCTTCCTCCGATCCCGTCTCTTCCAAAGGATGGATGCGTTGGATGCGATCGATCATGCTATTCCAGCGGCGATGCGGGAGCTGTGGGCATCGCCAGCGATGCTGTAACCAGCCGTGTTCCCGCAGCATTCGGTCGAATTCGAGCCGATCTGCTCGATCTGGATGTTCCGAGTTCAGCGGAAGACCATTGATTAGTAACTAGATCTGACCTTCGACGGCTTCCCTCGCTTTCATCAATGCCACCATTTCATCGAGCCACCACCTCTCTAGATTGTTTCCTTCCAAGATTAGTCGCTTCTCTTCCTCTGAGCAGCGATCGAGTAGGAGGACAGCGGTCACGCCCTTCCGCACTTGCTCGTTCGTGACCCACAATGGAGGCGCGGCCAAAGTGGGCCACCAAACATCCTGCCAGAGCGGATGATCCTCGGTCGGATTCTGGAGGTCCGTGACTTCCAACCGAGCTGGTAGAGGAATCTTCCACACAGGATTGAAGTGGGTCTTCAAATGTCCAACGTAGTTATTGTATCGATCCACAGCCGCTTTGGTCGTGCGCCAGCGAGGTCCCCAGCCTTTCAAAATTGCATCGCGGACTTTGGTCCCTGGAACGAATGATCAGTGCCAATGTTCATCTTGCCATTCCCAGATGTACCAACCTACTGGATCGTGACCGCCTCCGCGAGCTCGTTGCAATCGAGACAGCTCCCACAAGTGTTCAACAACCCTCGCCCGGATATTGATCTTCTCCTCGCGCGCTAGCAGCAGATAGTGCAGGAACTGAGCTGAGACTCCGCTCAGCTCAGGAAACGTGTGATCCAGTCGCAGATCACCCAGCAGATGGTGACCGTTGTGCATCAGGTCCTGGTGCTTTTCGCTCAATGAGCGGAAGGCTGCTGCGGATCGCGACCAACCAAGCTCATCCTTCAGGCTTTGAACAGTATCCTGGATGGCGGCGCCCACCCGCTCCAGGTCTGTTTGAAGCTTCTTGAACAACTCGACCTTCCGTTGGACCTCTTGGCTCGTCTCTGACCATCCGTCAACCGACCTGCGCAGCCGCCCTCTTAAAGGGGAGTCACTTACGAGGGATCGGGCGAGCAGAGTCCTTTTTCTGCTCCTCCAGAAGATCTCTGAGCTGCGACTCAGTCAATCCTGACCCTCTGATGTCCTCCAAGGCCGCGGATCGGTGCCTGCTGATCAACTTGTACTTCTTCTTCATCCAGCTACCCAGGGTCTCGATCATGGTAGCTCCGCACCGCTGCAGCTTTCGCTCAAGCGCAAAGGTCCGTCGAGAGTCCTTCATACCGAGGTCACGATCTCTGCCTTGCTGTGATCCAATCAAGACCACTCACATTAGCTCTTCGAAGTATTGGGATCAATCTTCGGGTCCTGCTCCAGACCCGTTCGCTTCCCTCTCCGTCCGTGAGCCCAAAACCAGATCTCCTTCTCGGATTATAGACCACCTGACACGCCCACTCGTGACCGTATGCGTGAAGCACGCTACATGCGAATGTGACCCTGTGCCTATCGTTGCCGAGATAGCCAAACTGAAGCCGTTCAGCAGTTCCGATCATGAGCAAGTGTGCTGCAGATGTGCATGATTGACCCACCATGTCGCAGCTATGGTCCACTTGACATCCTATGTCATACAGGACTCCGATCGTTGCTCGGCTGGGGAGCTCGGCAAGCAGTGCCCAGATCAAGGCGAAGGCATACTCTTGACGTTCCCCGGGTGTGGTGATGTCGCAGACGAACAAAGGGACATCATGTCGACAGACTAAGATCACCACACCAGTGATGTCGAATAGTTGATCATCGACCAAATTGGCGTTCTCGTCGGCGACCTTGAACGCCCTGCGGCATCGATCAAGAGACTCTCTTGGAATTTTGCTCCTGCGTTCGGTTCTTCGTCCCGCGGTCTTTGCTTTCGCATCTTCCATGATCGTGCGAGCCTCGCTGATCTTGGATTTGGGAAGAAATAGATCAGGTTCGAACATTGAAGGAGAACCGCCTCCGCGGCGTAAACGCTTGAGCTGCCGATTGCCGTCCAGTGCGACCAGAACGTCCGGGCCACTTAGGTATTCTAAGATCAGTATAGATCGCTGCTGGAAATGCGGTGGGGCGTACGAGGCCGTCGGTCTGCCCCATTGCTCTAGGGAGAAACAAGCAGGGCACCGCGTAAGCATACGTGGACTCGCATGCTCTTCGATCGGCAGTGGTTCTTCTTGGAGCACGCTTCCCACGCCGGAGTGCGGCCACCTTGATCGAGACGGCACTTGAACATCGATCATACTGCGCAACTGCCTCTGCCACTGCACCCGACCGAGATCGAACCACAGAGCGGCACTGCTGAAGCTGCGCCGCCATGGGTCCGACAACGGACGGTGGTCTTGGCTCTAATGTCAAATGTCAGCAAGCTTGCGCGCTATCATTCGAATCAGACCTACGCCAAGATAATAGAACCCATGATCTGCATGCGATCGCATCAGAGCCTCGCAGAAGGCGTCATTGGGGGTTGCACATGAATCGTAAAGATTCAGGTAGTGGATCAACAGATCCAATGCGAAGGCGCGGGGTGGCCGGGTCGGGGAGCTGGGCCAGTAGCCTGCGGCAATCAGGTTGCTGGCTGTCGGATGTTCGTTGCAAGCCATGATCTCCTGCGTATGATAGCCTGATAATGTTTCATTGATCAAGCAATCATCGTCACCTCTGTGTGTTGAATTACTCACCTGTGAAGCCTATGCAGACCACACGATTCATCCGAGATCCTTCACACGTGTGCCTGCAAGTAGTACCGGCCGGCGAGCTCTGGGTCCTCTGTAATCCGCATGTAGAAGCATACCATGCCTGCATGGCTTGGACCAATTGAGGCATCATCGCAGACCACCGGTCATATGTGGCTTGCTTGCTTTGCTGATGTCGACCACTCCGCTCTCTTCCCTGCGACGATGGGTCGTGTTCTCCAAATTCCTCGAACCAATCTTCTTCGGTCAACTCGATCGGTGAGCGGATAGGTGGAGGAGCGAACTCTGATTTCACGTGAGCGGTGACTCCTGTCCATTGCGATCCAGGCTTTAATGAAGGTACAGGTCGCTCTGGAGTTACTTCTCGGCGGCTCTTCTTTCGTGGTCGGGGCACGATTTGCAGACCCGAAGGCGGGGATTTGGGGGTGCTGATAGCCAGCGGACTACTGCCTAGACCAAGTCTTGTTCGCGGTCTGCCCGATCTGCTTCGGGGCGGCTCGAAGCGGAGCTTGACCCTGGCGTGCTCCATGATACGATAGTCACGATCGGCGGTTCCTTGTCACTGATCGATGGACCTGGGATCAGGCTCCTAAGAGTATGTCGATGATTGAAGATCGAGCCAGCGTCCTCAGCTTGTACTCCTGTCCTCCGCCGGGCCTGATCCTGATCCAGGGATAGTAGTGTTAGGCAGGGGTCCACGTGTCGCCGGTCTGAACAGCACCTGTACGGTGCCATAACACGTGAACATCGCACCATGGATGTTTTCGCGCATGGGAACACACCGGGATGACTTCAGAACGGGCCCCGCCATCCTGATCTTCCCAAGATTGGTCTGACCTGGGTCGCTCTCGACGTTCACCTCCATGGCGCGGCCCTTTCAGCACATTACCCGGTTTGATCCCAGCATGATCGAGCTCGGAGGGCAGCTGCACCACGAGAATGCTCAGTGGATACCTCTACATTCCACTAGGACGGTCCCTCTCGTCATCCTGGATCAATGGTTCATCGTCAGACCATCAATTGAAGGCATTGAAGAGCTGTTACCATGGCACTATCCCGGGATCGCTGAACGCCCTTTCGTGGTCGATGGCACCGCCCACGGACCGTTCAACACCGGTCTGGGGCTGGAACCTCGGCTGGTCGTTGACCACAATGCAGCTCTTGAAGCACCAGAGGATTTTCACCTGGTCGGGACCGCATATCTCGTCCCGAAGATGGGCGAGATCCCCTGGCGAGACGCATTCTTCCACTTGACTGCCATTCGAAGACAAGCCATCGTCGATCGGTGCGATCTATCTTCACCGCTGGAGCTGAGATTTGCTGGATTTTCCCGGTCGACGAGATGTGTGGAGACCGCGGGTCGTTACTACCAGTAAGTGATCAGCCCCTGTACCCACCACGCAGACTGATCCGACCCACAGAGGCGGCTGGCACACAGCTATCTCGATCGTCCTAGAATATCTTCCCGAGATCGCCCTCGCCCTCCACAACCCGGCCCCATACGTTCAGCATGATTTCGAGCACTGGGTCCGCAATCAGACCCCTCGCTTAGACCTCCAAATCGCCGAGTTCGTTCCGTATTCCTGGTCGCCAGCATTGACCGCGCCTCCTGGATATCTCTACCCATTGGTGGCTGAATTCCTGGAGATCAGAGAGCAGCAGGGTCGAACCGAGGAGCCGATGTCCCTCCAAGAGTTGCAGATGTACTCGGCCTCGATCTTGATTTCACTTCGGGGGGGGGCCGTCTCGATCTACCTTGATGATATCCAAGATCTTGATGACGGCGAACTCGAAGATGACGATTGGAACGAAACTGAGGACGAGGAGACTGCCAGAGCGTTGATCTGATGAGTACTCCAATATGTTCACGACCAGCACACAGAGCATTACGATTTCGGGTCACCAGATTCGTCCAGCAAATATGTTCAGAATGCAATACAAGCCGTTGTGTGATCACAAGACGTCCGGATCTTGTTCATCTTCTCTTCAGAATCAAACAGTCCTCTCCAGCCTGCCCCCATGTCAATCGATCATGCAAGCAAGCTCCTCCGACCTCTGATGCACGATCGACGAAGCCAGTCAAGGTCGACAGTACTTTCCCGATGCGGAGGTCCATGATCGTGCGTTCTGAGAGCTCCATTCAACAAGATGTTAAGATCAACTCGACAGTGCGCGGATCAGTATCTTGCGAAGGTGTATCTTGCACGCGACCAGCAGATCTGCCTCGAATACGGCCGGAGCCCGACAATGAGGCGTAAAGCAGACCCTGAGACTGTGGCCCGATGCCGCGAGGAACACACGTGAACGAAGGGCAGAAGGTCAATGTCGATCTTCTTCCCATTCATCGACCTTCTGAAATAAAGACACACTGTGTTGTAGAGCGGGGGATCGTCAAACTGGGAACTGATTCAATCGGAAGGCTTATCTTGATCTGAGCGCATCCGGAGAGGAAGGCTACCCGACCTTGGAGTCATACCTCAGCCTCTGCCTCGCTGGGCCTGCCCTGATCAATTCCATGGCAGTGTAAATCCGACAGAACGTACGGTATATCAAGATTCACAGACCCCGTACGCTCTATTCTTTCCCCGCGACCATATCTCCCCTACCTGATCATCATCATCATCCTCTATCAGCGTTCATCGACCAGAATTTCATGTTCAGACGATCCTCTAGGGCGAGCCAAGGCGGCTCGCCCTCCTCTCCCCCTCCCAATGCTCCTGGTCCCCCTCAGGCCACAGGCTCGCCTCAGCTAGCCGTCAGATCTCCTCGCGGTGGTGCGCCACAGGCATATCCACTGCAGGGGATCCGCGTCCCTTCACCCACTCCATCGCAGATGCCCCGTCCACTCGGCCTCAACGCGCCGTCGGTCACCTATGAGCCTGGTCCTGAGCGACGACCTCGTCGCCTCCCGCCGGCTGGTCGTCCGATCGTGGCGCTAAAGGACCCGCCGGTGCCACCGTGCTGGTGCCGAACCCCAGGTGGCCGTCAAGTATACGGTCGCAAGTACGTATGTCTCCAGGGCCCGAATACTGGTCGCGACATGTATGGTACGTGGTCAGCCTCTTGCTCACGGATCAAGCATCTGATACCAATGTACAGTCTGCCGCGTTCGATCCGAGTGGTTCCGTCTACGAGCCAAGGCAGATCGGTGGATTGCAGAATACAACCAGCTCTGGCGAGCCGACCCGACGAAAAATTCCGCGTACACAGAGGGGCTCCAGCGATGGGGCCCGGGGTGGATGGATTGGTCTGTTCGTCACCGCGATCCCGCCAAGAGAGCACCTGGGTGCGACTTTATGAGTATGTCCTTTGATCGTCATTCTTCGACCGCCCTGCTCATTGATCTTCCCGTATAAAGTATGGTGGAATGATTGGGTCTCGTTGGTCCGCCGGTTCGCCGTTCAGCGGGTCGCCGAACAGCTTCGAAGC
>KV417385.1:0-16854 GCA_001630345.1 Calocera viscosa TUFC12733
AGTAGGGTTAGCTTAGGGTGGGTCTGCGATACCTTGGTCAATATGGTCGATAGTCCCTGATGCTTTGAGATGTTTCGAGATTGTCGATATGACTTTGATAGTGTCGATCCCTGACACCAACAAACAGACAACAAAAGAGGCAGCTGAGAAGCCAAAGGTCCGACACTGGACCACCGCTGAAGAGGAAGAGTTTGTCGACATCCTCAATGAAGAGGCTGCGAAGGGCAACCATTCCGACGACTCATTCAAGCCCACAGTCTGGCAGATTTGTGTTGACCGTCTTGCTGCCACCTTTGAGCAACCTTCCGACAAGAGGAAGGGGATCACCCACGTCCGTTCACGCTGGGACCTCTTGAAGAAGCATTGGGGAATTGTGCATGCTATGCGCAGCCTATCAGGCTTTGGATGGGTCGAGGAGACGCAGATGGTGTATGCAAAGGATGAGAGCATCTGGGCGGAGTATCTGAAGGTGCGCAAACCTGCACAGGCTGCACATCTGCTCAACTGACTGATGAACAGGCGCATCCTGAGGCTCAACGGTTCCGTAACAAGCCATTCCCCCTCTATGACAAGCTCACTGTGCTATGTGAATCGATCATTGCGAGAGGCAACAAGGTTGTCCAAATCCAGAGGACAAGCCAGAAAGGTGTGGTGAAGCCAAAGGATGCAGAGGTGGAGGCTGCGCAGCCTGATGTGTTGGAGGAGGTGGAGCATGCCGATGATGAGGAGGATGATGAGGAGGATGAGGAAGATGAGGAAGATGAGGCTGCACCAGTCAGCCAGAAGGCCCGAAAGCGCGCACCCTCCCACACTCCCATCCCCCGCAAGCAGGCTCGGCTATCTGGAGCTCACGGTCTCCTTGCAGTTGCCGATGCAGTATGTGAGCTCAGTGAAGCCATGACAGAGGCTCCGTCTGTACCCAACAATGATGGCTCACCCATCCAGCATAAGCGTGCCATTCGCATGCTTGAGAATGAGCCCGACTTCTCTGATGAAGAGCGCCTCACAGCAATTGACCTATTTATACGGAACCGCCGCCTAGGTGACAGCTATCTGGCCTTCTCTAAACCAGCATTACGGTCTCGTTGGCTTGGGCGACAGCTTCGGGAGGAGGGTGCGCGGGCTGAGCAGGCTAGTCAGGCTGCGCTTTTTGCCTCAGCCTGGAGCTCTTCTCCGGTACCCAATTTTGATGGACAAGCATCATATAATACAGCGGCTAGTTCTGATAGTCTGCCCACATAGCTTGCACAATCTCATTGTGTCTTTTGTTAGCACGCTGTGTCTCAGCAGTCCGGACTACAGAGCCTATGCCCAATTTGCCCGCTGGCTCTTGCGCATCCTCATCCTGCTCCGCCTCCTCAGCACTATCACTATCTGCCTCGGACCAGTCATCAGGATCATGTGTCCGAATGAAGTTGTGAAGGACGGCGCAGGCTGGAAAGATGCGTGCTTGTGTCGACATTGGGTACTCGGTTCCATTCCTGATTGCTGCAAAGCGCTTCTTGAAAACACCAAAGATGCGCTCAACAATGTTCCGTGCACCTGCATGTCGATAGTTGAACAGCTCCTTGGCATTGGCAGGTCTCCATATCATGAATCAGTCAGGCTGCGCAACCTCTACATGTTTGCTCACCTTCGATTCCGTACTGCATGCCACTCACGTAAATGGTAGCACACCCCATGGTAGGGAACCAGCAGAGCATCACAGCTAGCAAACCCTGCATCAGCCAGATAGTACTTGCCCCGGGGGATGTGCAAATCATGAGCACGAGCATCATGAAACAGTGTGCTATCAGCCACACTTCCCTCCCAACCCGACAGCACATAACAGAAGTGCATGTCAAAGGTGCAGGCTGCGAGCACATTGATGCTAGTTGCACCCTTCCGGTCACGATACCGTGCTCTCTCCTCTGAGCCAGGATGCGCAGCAATATGCGACCCATCAATTGCGGCAAGACAGTTTTCAAACCAAGGATAGAAGCATGGCTGCACTCAGATATCTGGTGGAACAGCATTGTCCGGCAGCTGTACATATGCATTGTAGACTGCGGGCGATGTCAAGGCATCCAATACTTGATTGAAGAGGCTGCGCAACCTCTCAGTTCTAGCCTGTAGTCTGCACATTTGAGGATGTGCACCGTGATACTGTATCCCCACTTCTCTGGAACAGCTCCTGCAGCGTGCGATTGGATGCACCTTGGCGGACAGTAACCAGGAAGAGCGCAACCTGCTCTGTGGTCCCAACATAGCGTGCAAGCTTCAATCCTCCTCGAGACACAAGTACCCAGCAGAGCTTCATGAAGACGTGTTTGTGCATACCCAGCGTTTCTCGAATTCGACTTGAGGGCCCATGAAGCAGTTCATGGACCCAGTGTGCGCCGGACCGGACAGAGTTGTGTCGCACCCTCTTCTGCAGGTAGGTGCTATCGTAGAAGTCGCACACTGCTGATACGGCACTGATTACTGCAAGGATGGCTGCCTTGCGACGATGCTGATGCCGGACATCCTCCGGACATAACCTCCGGACACCCCCCGTCTGGTTAGCCAATTGCTTCGGGATAGCCCAATTGTACAGTATCCTGCTACGACATGGCTATTTCATCGCTATCGAATGGGTTTTTAAGCAAGCTAAACACGTATTCTAGTCAATCACGGCCAAATTCAGCTCTTGTGCGTGAGATTTGTATGCCAGAACGCGGTACGCGAGTCCGCAAAACCCTCAGTCCTGAGACGTACTGGGGCGCTTGTGCTCGTGATGGGAAGCCACCCACCCTTTCTCTTTATCATCTTCAGCCGCGGGTGTGGAGGCTCCCTTGGGACTCGTATCCGAGGCGATAGCATTCTCCTGCAAATTGGCGTCGAGCTCTGCCTGCTGGGCAGCTTTGTTAGAGAGTTCTGCCACCGCAGCTTCGCCATCAAAGAGACTGCAGAGACGTAAATCAAAGCACAAATGCGAGTGTTGGGGCACTTACAGAGCCGTCTCCTCTAACGTGTGTCCTTTCGTTTCGGGAACAAAGAAGTAGACGAAGATGAGGATGCAAACAATAATGCAGTCGAATACAATCTGGTAAGGATTCAGCAGAAAATCAAACAGCGTGTCTAGATGCCGACTCACATAATACTTCCAACCCAGAGCCAGGAAGGCAATTGGGTTGACATACTGGTTAAACACTTGGAAGCCAGCTTGGAAGATGTTAAAGACGCTACGACCCTTGGCGCGGAGGGAGAAGGGCAGAATTTCGGTAACGTAGCTGACCATGGGTTTATCAAGAAGTCCAGACGGCGGTGCATTAGAATACTTACAGTGCAAGCACGGACGACCATCCGATGGCATAGAACACCGTGAACAGAACTAGCAATTAAGCCTTGAGCAGTTTTCGCAATAGGTTGAATCAGGACTAACAGATGAATGCAACCACAGAATTGCCGGAGGCCTGTGTGTGATGGATGGTGTACTCCGCCGAGCCGATCGTGATGCAAGTGAACCAGATGAGCATGCCACATGTAGACACGAGGAAGAGCCGTCGGCGACCAAAGATATCGCAAGTGCTACCGGCAGTCACAGCACTGATAAAGCTAGTGACACTGATACCGATGTTGATACCGAGTTGTTCAGGGCGATCGGTGACTGCGAATGTTATCAACAATGTCACTCCTACTAGTATGGTAGTTACTTACGGCCAATGGTGTTCAGTACCTGATTGAGATCTATGACATGACCCAGTTAGAATATAGCCGAGCATAGGCCAGTGCTTAACGAACAGTACGTCCTGATGAAACGCATACAATTAGTGGGTATATGCCAGACATCGAAAGTACATACACCATGGAGTTACCCGACCACTGCCCACAGATTGCCAGTGTTATGTCTGTGAACATACGCTTCCTCATTCCGCTGGTCCTGAAGAGGTCGGCCCACCCCTGCTTCTTTGCAGCCTGTTCGGCTGCAATGGCATTCTTCATTTCCTCGAATTCGTACAGGACAAGGGGGTGGTGTTCGTTGCCTTTGCCATGATATTTCCCTAGGATGCGCAATGCCTCCACTTCCCTATAACTTGTCAGCACGTATCCTTAAGCCTCTGCAGGGCTGAGCTCACCTGCCATTGGCAATCAGCCATCTCGGAGACTCCGGGGAGAAGGGAACGAGGAAGAATTGAAGGGCGCTTGGGACTATCTGAATCAGAGCTGGAAGACGCCATGACCATCCAAAGGTGGATACAATGTAATACGATCCGAAAGTCGTAACGGCGCAGCTGACGAGAGTCATCAGGAGGAATACGACCAGAGGGGGAGGACACATACACAATGGATCCAATACCAGTCATTGCATTGTACGAACCCGCAAGGGGAGCACGTTGTGGTCTTCAGACAAAGGTCAGCAATGGTGAACTACGGGTCAACAACATATCACACGTACGGATAGGTGATCTCCAGAACCATAAGTAGATCACCGGCATTAACAAACCCAGTTCCAAAGCCAACTGAGCTAGTGTCAGTATGTGCTCCTCGTTTGGATGAGATGAGGCTTGGGAAACGTACGAGTAACCCGTCCTCCGAGGAACCAGTTAACGTCCTGTGCGGATACTTGGATTGCGGCACCAATGAGCATAAGACAAGCGCCTCCCCAGACGGTCCGCTTGCGGCCAAAATAGTCCAGGGCGAGAGGCGCAAGGAATATAGAACCGAGCGAACCAATGTTCTGAATAGCACCAATAAGACCGAGCTGTGAACCGGTCGGATGGTCGAAGAAGGTCTGCCATTGAGGCAGAATTTGCAGACCATCTGGAAGACACGCTTCGCTCAGAGAAGGTGAAGCGGTTGAGGGGTGAATTCACGTACTGACAAGGGCGCCATCGTATCCATTGGCCATGTTACCGAGGAGGCTGGTGTGCTTATTAAATACCATCCATGCGATTAACGAAGATCACACTCACTACAGAACGACCCAAGCATTTAGCTGCCAAAGGGAAAGATGTTTGTACCACTTTTCACCAGGATCGAGGAGCGACCTGTAGTCAATCACTTCGGCAGCATTGGGTGCCATCGTTGTTGTGAGAAGGTGGCAGACAGGAAGGGGTGAGGTCAGAGCGTTTCCCAGTCAGCACTCTGAAATACCTTTGGCGAAAGATCCAGAGACGGGCACACTTAGACATCCGCAAGGGGTAGACCTTCCGCAATTTTCGGACCCGGATAAGGACGTGGATACTTCCAGACCAGCCTCAGGCACCAAGGGGCGCACCGTAGACCATCAGGGGGTCATATTGGATGCGACGTTTCTTGCGCAAAACAAAGACTCGCAAAATGAAGCCATACGAAACTCGGAGAGATGCCCGATGAGAGTCAGCAGCCCCCGCGTCTTGTGAACGGGGCCCCACTGACCCAAACTGGACAGCTGACACGGAGATTCGCATGTCGGGCCGATCGCTCATCCACCGCTGTGCTCCGCGGATGTGAGGGTACCCGGGCACAGGCGTTCGGCTTGCCTCAGACGCGTGTGCTGCTGCCGACCGCAGACCATTGTGATTTTCGATCCTTCTCTGCCATTGAAGTCCAGCCAAAAGCCCACCTTTGTCAAAGGAACTTCTTTGTAGAGCGAATCGATCATAACCATCAATAGACGCCCTGATTGCATGCAGAAGCCAGAGCGCCCGCGTCGTGACAACGGTGCAGGCGGAAGCAACTCTATCTTTGACCGGCGTTGACAGGGCAAGCCTGAACGCCACGTGTACCTCCACCTCTGATACGAACAAGCTGCGGTGTTAGACTTGCCGCAAAATCACAAGAGCCGGTGAAGCGTCCGGCCAGCCCACGGCACGTGCTGACAGTGGATGACTTGCCGTAGACCTAGATGAGTGTGCAGTGTTCCCTGTTATAGCTACATCTGCACTCTGAGACATCGATCGGTTGTCTCGCTCCTTCCGGAGCTCGAATGTGATCCAGAGGCGGTTAGCAAATCCTCCACACAACTCCAGCCTTCTACAAATCTTATCCAAGAAATAAGCGGCCGCCAGAGGTTTTCTGAGAACTACGCCTTATGGTAATCTGTCCGCATTTTGTGCAACTCTCCAGTCGGCCGGCTCCTCGTTGCTGTTCCGAAATGTTCCCAGGAACGAGGCTGGAGCCTAGCCACGCATCAGAGCGGTGTCCGGAAATACTTCAGAGAGGTGGAGTCTGACTGAAATCTCCGAATTCCTTGTCGAAGCGTCGGGGTACGGCCCGTGCGACTCTCCGCTGGACCGGTGGAGAAGAAGTCAGTCAGGTCAGAACCGAGACTTATACCAGGCGATGGCGTTAGGGCGATGCTGAACGAATTCCTTGAGATCGCATCACGCACGTAAACCAAGGTGCTCAGTACAGCAAATATGTCCAGCAACGCAGCCATCGCGAACCCTTCCATCCTGATTGTTGGCGTGCCTGTGGAAACGCAGGCCGAGTACGATCAGCTGGCAAAGGAATACCATGTTAAGGTGTGCAGAGGCTATTATGGTCTCGCGTGGGTTCATGTCTAATGTTTACACCTAGTTCATTGGGAAGACTACAAACCGCGCTGAGCTTCTCGCTGCGATGAAAAAACTAGTCTCCGAGAGCGACCGCGAATTCGATGCTTTGGTTACTCTGACGGGTGTACCTTACGGCAAACGGGACCAGGAGTTCTTGAGCATCCTTGGCCCAAGCTTGAAGTTCTTCACGGCTATGGGTGCTGGCTACGACTCCGTGGACATGGCGTATCTCAACCGGATTGGGGCGTGGTACTGCAATACACCTACTGCTCCTTCTGAGTAGGTTTGGGTCTTTGACGGGAGCTTGGAGCAGTGCGCTAATCGTGAGCCAGTGGTACTTCTACATCGGCCGTCGTCCACATCCTTGCATGTGCGTTCCGAAAGGCCTGAATACTGACCCCGACAGGCTGACTCCGTGCTCCAGGTATTCATTATCTGAAGCAGCTGGATAGCAATGTCCGGAAGGGACTGTGGACCAAGGGCATCAAGCCGTGCCCGGTGGCAGCTGGATTTACCATCGGTATTCTTGGCATGGGTCGCATCGGCAAGGTAAGCCCCCGTAGCAAAGCGGTCCTCCGGTCAACAAGCTAAACTCGTGTATAGCTTACTCGCGATAAGCTGTCCGGCCTTCGATTCAATATTATATACCATAACCGCACTCGTCTTTCGCCGGAAGGTCAGTATTGGCCCTTTTCAATTCACCAAAAGAAATCATTTCCTAACACGTCTCTGGGCAGAGGAGAAGGGTGCCAAATACGTCAGCTTTGACGAATTGTTGGCGAAGTCGCAGCTCATTTGCGTTCATGCGAGCCTGTCGACCGACACGCATCACTTGCTCAGTAAGAAGGAGTTCGAGAAATTGACGCCTGGCGTTATGATCGTCAATGTTGCTCGCGGCCCCAGTAAGTCATCATGCTGCAGCGGTACACAGTTGTCTTATGTTCTTTCTCATAGTCGTCGACGAGGAAGCGCTTGTTGACGCTATGAAGGCCGACATAGTCTCGTATGCGGGTTTGGACGTATTTGAGCATGAGCCCAAGGTTCATCCGTACCTACTCGAGAGCGAGAGGACCACGCTCTCGCCTCACTGGGGTTGGACTGTGGGCCTGGAAGGCGAACTGGAGCGGGAGGCGCTGGCTAATTTGCGTGACTGGATTCAGACGGGAAACCCGAGCAATGGGGTGAACACGCCTAAGCTGTAGGGGAGCAGCTTCTGACTCCCCTCTGATTGAAGACAAGCAAATCCCAGAATTAGATTGTAATCGCATATGCGGTAGAATTTCGTTAGAATAGTGATCGATAAAGAGTGGAGGTGCCCCTGAATCTCGACTCGTGTGTGGAGAGACCATTAAAGACGAAATTAGACAGGCGATGACACCTACGGCCGGTTCGAGGATGTAACATGCATGTCATATGAAGAAATCGGCAGTTGAGAAATCTCGGAGGGTCGGGGCGAACCCGCGCATTCGTACCGTCCGAAGCCTCCACCGCAATATGATCCCGTTCAGGGCTCTCGGTCTCATACTGCCTCGACCCGCAACTTGACTCAGCAATCCTCCGTCTCCGTCTCGTCTCCGCAACTTGCTGTGCAGATCGCTCTGTGCGCGGCTCCACGGACAATCGCCTTTTCTCCCACCGTTCTCCGCCTATAAACATGTCCTGTCATTCGGTGATCTGGGAGTCGGATATCGAAGGCGTAATCGCGACGCCTCGTACACGACCTGAGAACAATCGACTCCGACAATCGACTCCGAGTCCGACATCATCGTTGACGACAAGAAAATGCCTACCGTTGTTCCCATCGATGGTCAGTGGGAGGTTGCCCACCTTCCCGGAGAAGCAGGTGCGAAGTCGCTTGAGTTGAGCAAGGCCCATGCTCTTGCCTTCATACCCGCCGTGGTACCCGGCGCGATTCAGTACGACCTTGTCAAGGCTGGCCGTCTCGGCAACCCTTTCGGCGGTGCTCAAGCCGCAGTCGACGCAGCCTGGGTCGCTGAGAGCGACTGGGTGTACAAGGTCTCGTTCGACTTCACTGCTCCGAGCGGTAACGATGGCTCGAGATGGATCCTCGATGTTGAAGGCATCGACACGTACGCCGCCCTCTATCTCAACGGCACGCTCGTCGGTGAGACGTACGACGCATACATGACCTGGCAGTTCCCCGTGGAATTGAGCCTGCTCAAATCGGGATCGAATGAGTTGATTGTCCATGTTAAGGTGCGTGCAAGTGTAACGTCGTATGGATCTTGCTCATCATTTACGTGCAGGCGCATACCGCGATGGTAGCCCACAAGGCGGAGGCGACAAGCAACCGCTTGGCGCTATCCGATGGCCTGCGTGGGCGGCTGGGCAAGGCACTCATTCGCCGCTACCAGCGCAGCTTCTTCGCTGGGTCAAGCTTGCTGAACGTCGGCACGTCTGTCCTCGGTATCGGTATCTTCCGACCTCTCAGCCTCGTGTCGCTTCCCGCGGTGCATATCGCAGACGTCTTTGTGACGACCAAGAGTATTGCGAACGACAGCGCCGAGATTTCGGTTGCGATTTCTTTGGAGTCGGCAATCGCCTCTGCCGTCAGGGTCTCTATTGAGGTTCTCGAGCTTGGAGGCCAACACGTGGTTGCGTCTGCGAAGACAGATGCTTTGGTCGAGGCCGGCAGCACTTCGAAGGATCTAGCCCTCCATATTCCCAAACCGAACCTCTGGTGGCCTCGCGGCTACGGCAAGCCTAGCCTTTATACGATCCGCGTGACCGCGTCCACCACGGCGGGTAGCAGCACGAAGTACGAGAATCAGTTCGGCATTCGCATCGTCGAGCTGTTGCAACAGACTCCTCGCGGCCGTCCGACTTTTCAATTCATTGTCAACGGCGTCGCCATCTATGCGCGAGGCACCAACCTCATCCCTCTCGACTACCTGAAGATCCATAGCTCGGATGCGGACTACAAGCGCGTGTTCGCCTTGCTTGAGGCGCAAGGGTGCAACATCCTGAGGATGTGGGGTGGCGGAGCTGTCGAGTCGGACGACTTCTATGCCGAAGCGGATCGCACTGGTCTTATGATCTGGCAAGACTTCTACTTGCACAGCAACCTGTACCCCGATTACGACGAGGAGTGGGTCAGCGTGTTCCGAAACGAATGCGCGGGCATTCTGAAGCGCCTCCGCAAGCACGCGTCGTTGGTATTGATCTGCGGTGGAAATGAGCAGCGGGAAGGTTGGGACGAATGGGGCTGGAAGGCCACGCCAGGCTTCTTCTACGGCGAGCGACTCGTAACCGAAGTTATCCCCGATTTGTTGAAGGAGCTATCCTCCGGCGTTCCTTATGTGGATAACTCACCTCACGGCGGTCCAGAGTCACAGTCTCCTGCGCGCGGAGATGGACATATCTGGGGCAACCACTTCAACTCCTATAAGGATCCGCTTTTCGTTAGCGAGACGTGCTGGGGGCTAGAGAGTTACTCGCATCCCGAGACCATTAAGGAAGTCATGGGTCTGGACCTCGACACCGATGAGTTCTCAAAGCCCGGCTGGCCACTCAAATGGCAGAACCACAACAAGCTCAACATGATCATCCGCGCACCCTTCACCGGCGCATACGACGTCCGCACGGCTCGGTCTTACATTCGCTCACTGGAGCTGGAGCAAGGTCTTGCCGACTATTTCAGTCTCGCGAACTTCCGCTTCAAGAGTCCTTCGAACAACGGCATTGTTTATTGGTCGTTCAACAAAGGCGGTCCCCTGTTCCAGTTTGGTTCTGTCGACTACAAGCTGCGTCCGATGATCAGCCACTATGTTGTCGCGAGGCTGTATTTGCCTGTTGCAGTCAACATCCGTAGAGACTTCGAGGATATCCAAGTGCTGGTTTCGAATAAGGGCGTCAAACCGGCAGATGTCAAGTTGGAAGTCGTTCATGCCGATATCTCCGGGAGGATCATCAAGCGATGGAATACCACTCTTGTAGTTCCTGTCGGGCCCACCAAGACCGCCCTCATCATCAATGATCTCTATCCGGACGTCATTGATCGTAACCGGGAGGTGGCCTTCGTGCGTTTGTGGGTGGACAACGATCACGTGACCGACGACATCCTCTGGCTCTCCCCGATTGTGGAGATTGACACTGGAGACGCTGAGGTTTCCGTGGTGTCGCGTTCTTTGGAAGACGGCACGTATGCCCTCGAGCTCTCGACAAAGCAAGTTTCCAAGTTGGTCGAAATCAAGGCTAGCGACGACGTGCTACTGAGCGACAACTTCTTCCCTCTCGTCGCAGGATTCACCAAGAGCGTTGTGCTCAGGTCCTTGTCGGGTGCATCACTCAAAGGAGCTGTCGTGCAGGTTGGGGACATACACGCGGCCAAGCTCTCCCCGCACAGCCTGTGATGTTTTGTACTCTCTGATGTCGTAGCTAGTGCATGCAATAAATGAACGAGTAGCACTTACGCAGTTGCAACACATGACGGGTGTTGGCCGTCGAGGACAGGAGGATCCATGGACCCCTCGCTCTTGCCTTCGTATTCTACATTCAGACGGCGTCCGAGAGCCAATACGCCGTCTCTGCGAGTGCAAACGCCTGGGCATGTATCAGAGGAAAGCAGAGCCCCCATGGGGCAATGCGTGGACTGGCCGGCTTGAGGAATCGCTCTTAGCTCAGTGCGAAGACGGACATCAAACTCCAACTGCACGAAGCACGCATGCTATCGTGTCCTAGTTATTGTGTGGCAGCCATTACATGGCTTTTGTCTTCACATCTTTTCATGTATCAAGTCTTGTTGTGAGCAGTAACAAACGGGGTGTCGGAGAACCAGCTCGTCGAGCTCAAGCTGCGTCGGCTTTTCGCGGGCTCTTTGACCTTCTCGCGCTGAGGGGACGCGCGACGCGGACTGGACCCTGACAGCCGAACACCCCGTGCACAGCCGCCGAAGGTCGCCAAGATCCACCCTCACGACATCGAGAAAGACAATGATTCGTTAGGCGATCTTCTGTACAATCACTAGAATCGATGCATATAATCAATCCATACTTCAACGAGCTAATCTGCGCCGCTTGCTTTGAAAGAACGATTGGTCACACCACCCTCCACCTGCACGCCGTGTTTGGCCATCTCTTCTTTGTACCAATTCTTCGGTTCCTGGCTAGTTCTCTCCCTGTATTCTTGGACGCTTTCCGGCTTTTCCCCATGCGGCGTCGACCTAACGGCATGCCTGACATGCGGGAAGGTGTCATACGTCGGCGTGTGCCAGGTGCTGCGGTTGTCCCAGAGTACGACCGTGTTGGCGCCCCACCGGATTCGCACCTGCGCGATGTTCGTCTATGCGATCATGTCGTAGATCATGCGCAGGACGGCATCCGATTCCGCCTTCGGGATGCCGATAATCCGCCGAGTGTACGACCCGTTGACAAAGATGCTCTTCATCCCGGTCACGCTGCGACACGTGTGAGACGCGGAGGTTCCAGACGACTCCCGGACTTACGGATGGACGCGGACCACCGGATGGATGCAGTCGGCCTGCGGACGACGGATGTACACACCGCGCTCCTCAGCCGAGCGCTTCTGCTGGTCGCTTGAGTGAAGCGCATACAGCGTCTCAAGGTATGTCTGCATCTGCGGAGAGAACTGGGAATAGATGACGTATCTGCAACGAGGTGAGCTACTATCACGGCTGTTCAAACGGACGCGCTTACCCGCTCGCCCAGCATGTATCCCCTCCGGTCTTGGGCCCGTTGATGATCTTGAGGGACGTCAGGCCAGGCGTGTTGATCTTCAACAATGTAATTACCCGACATCGCTCAATGCGTCAGAACTTTCTCACCTCGAAGGTCTGGTCTGAATGCCAACCACTATTCTCAAGATCGTAGGCAATTTGGTCAAGAGGTTTCGTGCCGTCGTTCCAAACAACTGCAAACTGTGAGATTAATCAGCACGCGTCTTAATCCAGACTTACCGAGCGATCCAGGGTATCTGTCATTTGCAAGCGAACCGCCGACTGAATGGATGTGCAGAGGGCCGTAGTACGCAGCAAGATCGTGCAGCCCTTCGGGCCCGATCTCTTGGTCACGAAAGACAACCACTCCCCGCTTGGCTACAAGCAGCGCCCTGTTTCGTTCATCAGATGTCGCCTTCAAGAATTCTCCACAACTCCTACAGCTGATCCTTCTGCTCGTGACCCGTTTCTTCCAGAGTGCACTGGAATCCACCGCCGCTCTGGGCCTGGGACGCCTTCCATTTCTCGGCGCAGACGGCAAGAGATTCTTCTAGAGATGGAGCCGAGCTTGAAGTCGGGTCGAGTCCATCAGTGGGGTCTCCGGGAGGATCATGTTTTGCGGGAGGCTTGGGGAGGCTTGGTTCGGGACGATTGCAGTTTCTGCGTAATCGGGACGTCATTGGAGGGAGGAGCACAAGTCCCTATTAACGATACACACCTCTCCAGATGAATGTCGGCGGCGAACGTCATGTTGGAATTGATTGACTACGTCCGGATGTATGATGTAGTTGCTGTCGTAGGCACGAAGATCCTGATGAGCGCCGTGCGCAAATCTCTTACTGGAGTTGTTTCCATCGCCACAAATCAATCGGGAAATTGGGAGTGTGGGCTCTCCTTCGAGCTGCACCTCCCGTCAGAATATGCTCTCTTCACTCTTGCCAGAGACACACACCTTGTACTCGCATGCCGGACAGCTGTTCTTGATGCGCCTATTGGGAGTGTCCTGCTTGAAGCTACGCACAACTTCCTTGTCAAGATCTTGAAGAAGCTGAACGTACGCGTCGTATGCGCTGACAACTCGTTTCCGGAAGGACGGCTGGAAAGGGATCTGGCTAACAGGTTAAGTTGCGAGATTTCTAGAAAGGATGTGAACGGCGAACTCACACCGTGCAAATCGCATAAAACTCGGGACCACGCTTCGTGTGAAACGTATGCACGCATCCGGAGATGATGCTGAAGCTCCAGAAGGTCCAAGTGAATAGCTGGTTGCGGCTGATCGGGACTACAGGCCAGATATCCGTGGCGCATCAGGATCCGGATGGGGCTGATGCGTTGGTCGGGAATGGGGAAAGACACCAACTGTGTGCCGGACCAGGTGACGACAGAGATCGTGAATACGCACGGCGGCGCATCCAGACAAGGTTGTTGTGTGCCATGCCGGTGCAGGAGATAGTCTTGCACGAGGTCAGGAAGAAGTTGCCGCCATGTGCGCGAGTCGTCGTGCATGCGGTCCTTGTCCAGAAGGGTGATGTGCGTGTCTAGATCGGGTAAGGAAAGCAATCTGTGTCCTCGGGAGACACACTCACGTGAGGTTGTTCCAGGTTGAAAGGAGGTAGTCATCTTCCGGAACGTCGCACGTCGTCTGCTCATCCTGCCATGCAGCTTCGCTATCGGGATCCAACATCGCAAAGTCCTCGTACTCTTCCTGAACATATTTTGTGGCCGAAGCTTCTTCTGGATCGCTTTGGAGAAATGCATGCTCTTGAGCTGAGTGCGCTGCTGCTCGTCGATCGAGAGCGAGCACGGAAAACACTTCTCGACAACGGCGAGGGTTGGATGGCGGTGGACGGGGCTGGACAGGCTGCTCCAGCAGCTCTTCCAGGCTACGTTGGGTGCGGCCCTGTCTAGACGAGAGATCCTGGCCTGACTCGAGAGGTCGACGTTCATGTACGCTCATCCGGATTCGAGTGAGCTTTGTGCATCTGGTAGAATGCGAGGATGGCAGTTGAGTTCGGGAGACGGTCGCTTGCGGCGGGTGTCCAGTGTGATGAGACGCTCTGCCCGGAGAGTTCTGCCTGAGGCGTTCCTCCAGACTGAGGACACCCGCTGGTCCGGACGACATGCAGTAGATTTGCTCTAGAAAGCACAGGCAGAGTTATTGTTCAAGACATGGGATGGTCGTCATTGCCGGAGGTGGAGGTGAAGAGGGGCTCGGGTGAGGCGGAGCACACGACTGCGTTATCATTGTTTACATCCGGCCGGTCGTCAGGGTCCAGATACCGGCTATTGATCGCCCACGTGCCGGACGGCATTTTTTGTGCTTCTCTAGAGTCTTGCCGCGGGACAAATGGACCCGTGTTTGCTCCCGAAATGCTCTAGGGAGAGCCGGGCGAGGGATGGCGCGCTGGCCTCTACTACTAAGGGTCTACAGTCGGGAGAAGGGAGTGGGATGTACCGCGGGTCCCTGAGACACGGGGGCTAATTTGCGTTCTTGCCCCGGACATGCTAGGGGAGAGGTTCGGCGACTATACCGCCCCCCCCTAAAAACCCGCCCACCAAGGTTAGTCCACCCGCGCAGTCCAAATCCGCCCTGACTTTCCACTCTGCAGCGACAGTGCAGTGATGAGATTACTGCGGACGCTCCAGCGGTCACGCCTCCTCTTCAGTCACAGCTCTGAGATCAATTTGAGAACTGGCTGAAGGACGTCACTGATTTGGAAGGAGTATAGGTCAGATGCATAGTGAGTAGGGATGTAGGGACGATGCGCGTTGCGGGATTTGCCCCTGCATGCTCCAAATAAGGCAACCAGCCCGCGGCACGTGTGATGTGAAGTCTAGGGAGAGGGCCTCGTCCGTCGCCCTCGTCCAAAATGAGCACAAATGTTGAAGCATTAAATATATTCAATTTTCAATATACCACAATGTGAATTGGAGGACGGAAAGACAGGAAAGCATTCTGTTAAATCCGCTTATAAGTAATAAAATTTCCTAACTTAATCTTGATGACTTGAGCGCCAATATTGGAAGAGGTTGCTTCTGCCTCCTCTTCCTATTCTGGTACCTTTTCCAGGACTGTCTCATCATTTGGGATCTCTTGAATCCCTTTGAGAGCATCCTTAGCCTTGAGAGACTTTGACCTGGCTCTACCAAGCTGGCAAGATAGGCGGTCTTGCAGTGAGTTATGGCGATAAGAGAGGATACAAGTCTGGGTAGCAGATTGGACCCTCTCTGCTACTTGCTGGTCATACTTCTTAGCACTATACTCGAATGAGAATTTTCCATTAATAGAGGTGGGAGTACACACCTTGAGAGTGCTGTAAGAAGGGGTAGGCGAATATCTGTCCTCATATTGCTCTGGGCATGGCTGATTTCGCTGGAATTAGAGGTTCTAGGAGTGGTTACCCAGAGCACCCTATCCATGGGGCTTTCATGCATATTGATCGATGGCAAATACCAGGGGAGGCCAAGTTTGTTTTTGTACCATGCTAAAAGATGCTTAGAAAGTAGTTTTACACCAAGAAACAGGCATACCTTGGATGGAATCAAGGGGATGGTTAGTACACCACTCTCTGAACTCCTGGCGCTTTTCTGGTGTCTTTAGAGAAGGATAAGACATGATTTTATCGACATCCTCATGGCTGGAACCTTTCTTGAGAAGGCCATTGGCATTCCTGTCAAGTTTTATTAGCGCAGGAAGCAAGAAAAGGGGTATACAAACTGGTTATAGTGGAAAATACACGATTTGAATGCATAGAGAAGTAGGCGCTCTGGCAGACTCTCTTCAATGCCACTCTTGCTAGGATTGTTGATTTTCAGGAAGTATTCACCCAAGGCTTGGGCCTGGGGAGCATCTGCATTGCCAATTATAGTGCAGAGGTTGCCGCTTTTGTGGAATGCTTTGAACAAGAGGGGGTGATGGGAGGTTGTTTCTACTGCTCTAAAGAAACCATCCCAGATAAGGCAAAATGCCTCTAAGGACATGGAATGGCTGTAGATATGAGCCAAGGTGAGGTCTAGAGACTGGTTAGAAGTGTTTGACATAAGAAGAGAGCGCTTACTTTCGTTGATACCATCCAAGACAGTTGCTACTTCCCATTCATTGAAATTCCCATGCACCCTCTTGAAAGTGAAGTCACAAGCAAGAAAGCGACATTGGTGTATCACCTCTGCAAGGACAGGATTCATGGTAACCACAATATGGATGTTGTCTTGTGATATGGTGGATCGAATATACTGTTCATTTGTTGGGAGGTGCCCATCTTCCTCTGCTGCATTGATAATACCTGAATAAAGTCAACACCTCTTCAGAATGGAAAAGCGACACTACTAACCAAGCCATTCAAGCCCTAGAGGTGCTTCCTCAAGCCTTTGGTCTTGACAAAGCTTTGGAGATGTCGCTTATCTCGAAAGGAAGGGTACTTGGTACTGAGTGGTTGTCCCAAAAGTGCCAGAGTAGTTGGACCACTATCCACAGTACTAGGCCTTGCAACGACACCTACAGCAGCCAGAAAGGCCTGGGAAGCAGCTTTCTTTGCCTCATAGGAAGGCTTTCCTTCTGGGACAGAGGGGTGTGTCAGGGATCGACACTATCGAAGTCATATCGACAATCTCGAAGCATCTCGAAGCATCAGGGACTATCGACCATATTGACCAAGGTAT
>KV417386.1:0-16367 GCA_001630345.1 Calocera viscosa TUFC12733
TCCTCCTGCTCGTCGATCCTAGGGCTGCTGCCAGGGAAGGAGCCGCGACGCCCCAGGCTACCGCTAGCCGCATCGAATGGACCACCGCGAGCAATGTCGCCGCTGTCGGGCGACCTCATCGGGACGACGGCTGCCTCGAGCTCTTCGCGCTGCTTACTCTCGACGATCTCGCGGTAGTGCTGAAACAAGGCGATCTCGTCCTGCTGGCGCTGCAGATCGGCGATAGTAATGATAGAGTCGTGCGTGATAGGGGGTAGGTTCAAAATAGCAGGCGGCTGACGATGGGTCAGGCGCAGATGGACGCCGAGCAACTGGCGGTCGTGCAGCTCCTTGACAGCGTGGTCGGCATCGTCACCCTCCAGAAGGAGGTCGCAAATGGCTCTGATAGTCTCATCGCGCCCTCCAGGAGGAGGTCGCAGATGAGCGAGAGGGAGACAGAGACGGGGAAGAGGGAGAGAGGGGACGGGAACAAGGTGAACAAGGTTGATTGGCACAGTATTCGTACATTTTTTTGTAGTTTTGTAATTAAAGTGAAAAGTAACTAAAGGAACATTAGCATATGCTAGTAAGAAAAGGTATGGGACTTACCTACAGTCCATTAATCGGCGAGTGCGCGATCCATCATCGCCAGTAGCTTCGCATCGAGCTTCTTGCTCTTCTCGAGCTGCTTGTCAAAGGCAGCATCCTGCTCGGCTTGCCTTGCCTTGATGCGTTCAAGGACCTCGAGCCGCCCAGCCTTGTCCTTCAGCAGATTGATCTTGCGGGCAGGCTGCTGCTCCTTCTGCTGAGGCTGCTGCTGCTGCTGCTGCTGCTGAGGCTGCTGAGGCTGCTGCAGGGGCGCAGGGGGCACGGTGTCGGCGCGGAAGAGAGGCTCGAGCGAGTTGCGCCCAATTCGGTAGGGAGGGATCGAGTCCTCGTGCGGTGTCGAACTCGTGGCCCTTACTGGGCTCCAGACGGGCGAGAGGACTTGGCCGGGCACTGGGAGGCGGAGATGGCGATGCCAGCCATCTGTGTTAGGAGGGAGGCTGGGACCAGGCGAGGACCTTGGCTGCCAGTCCTCGCCGTCGCTGATCTCAATGAGATCAGCCTCGGGCGAGTACTGCTGCTGCTGCTGCTGCTGCTGCTGATCGGGCAGCTCCTCGTCCGAGTCCTCTGGCTCCTTCCTCTGCTTGCCCTTGCCCTTGGCAGACTTCGCCTTCCCCTTTCCCTTCGCAGACTTCTTAGTCTGCTTCTTCTTCCCCTTCCCCTTCTTCCCCTTCTTCGGCGTCTCCTCCTCCTCATCATCATCATCCACCTGCATCTTCTCCTGCCTCTCCCGCTCCTCCTTCTCCAACCTCTCCCGCTCCTCCTTCTCCAACCTCTCCCGCTCCTCCCGCTCCTCCCTCTCCCTCTTCTGCCTCTCCCTCTCCCGCTCCCTCTCGGCACTCTGCCTCTCCCACTCCTGCACCTCCTGCGCCTGCTGAACCTGCCGCTGCTGTTGCACCTGCGGCTGCAGCTCGGCAGCAAGTCCCTCGGGCGCTGTGCCTTGCATGCGTGGCCCATATCGGTTGTCAGGGCGCACAATGCCAGGTACAAAGGTCGATCCCGACGCATTGATTGCATGGGCGCGTGGACGGAGCTTGGCGGCGGCGATCTGCTTGTCGATCTCGGCCTTCTTGTGCGAATTGGCGAGATCGTCGGCCTTGTACTCGCTGGTGATCTTGGCGACGGCGCCCTTGCGCTTCTTCTGGCTCTGGCGACTGCTCTGGCGCAGTTGATCGCGCCTCTTGGCATCGATGGCGATGAAGTTGACTTGCCAATCGAAACGAAGGCCGCCAGAGGCCATATGCTCGTTGAAGACGCGCATACGCTCGGCTTTCACCCACTCGAGGGTCGCGTTCTTGTCTTGCCAGCCCGCGACGGCAGTGGGATCCATCGCGCCTTGCTCGCGGACTTCGGGGCGCAGGACGGGAACGCCATCCCGCATAAGCTGGGCACGCATGCTGTCGTCCAAGCCCTCGTCAAGCACTCCCACATAGTTCTTCACTGTGGGGAGGTTTGTCGAGCTGAAGGGCTCGACGGTGTGGTGCGCCCAGAGCATGTTGAGGATGCCGAGGAGGTCGCGCACCTTGGCTTGCGCGCGTAGCCAGACGATACGAGCGTGCCCGTACGGCATCGCATCGTAGACATCGATCTTCTCCTGGGCAAAGTTGCCGCCCCAAGTGCTCGAGAGGTCGCGGAACATCTTCTTGATGGGATTGGTGTCGGGGAACGACGCGACTACTTCCAAGCAGTGCCTGGAGTACTCTGCGTGCGCGTCGCAGAGCATCTTGGCCCACCAGGCGTTGATGAAGCCTGGCTGTACGCCCCGGCCCCAGAGGTCGGAGGGGAGACCAGGCTTGTTGGGGTCGAAAGGCGACCACCAGAGGAGCCGGAGAGGCGCCCACCAAACGAGTGCATTTGTTGGGTCCGCTGGTGGACCCGGGCAATACGGATGGTGAGGGCGAGTCGGGTCGTACGGCTGTGCGTACACCATATGGTCGCGCTTGCCTCGAGCCCAGATGTTGCGGGCATGGTCCTCGCTGTGGTAGGGCACCTCGTCGGTGCCCTCGCCCTTGTACGAGCGCTCGAAGCGCGCCTTGAGGTCGTTCCAGCGTCGTTGGACGTCTTGCGCGTCCGACTTGGCGAAGATCTCGGCCGGGTCCTCGATCTGGACGTTGGCGAACTGTTCAACGCTGAACAGTTCCACCGGCATGTCATCTGCGCAGCATCGGAGGAGGGATGGGGCAGCAGTGAAGCGCTGCGCGGTGTCCCTCTCGAATCGGTCGTACAAGGTGAGATGGTCTCGACCTTTGAAATTCGCTTTTGGTGCATCTGTAAACTAGTTAGTGTTGTAGACAGAACAATAAGAACACGGTTACTTACTTGGCTTCCACTTCTCAGTGCTTTTCTCAAGGGGGAGACCGGTCTTCTCGGCCCACTCCTCGTCGTAATCTTTGTCTTGGCGCGGAGCGTCGCGAAAGCCAGTCATCCAGCTCGCGAACGGCATCCTGGAAGATCAACATTAGTTTGGCTGTTAATAGTAGTGTAAATGTAATAAAACTTACTTAAAAAAACTCCCCCCTACGCCGATCTTCTCCTCGAAAGGCTATACTCGTCGATTGCGCTCTTGTGCACCGTCCTCTCCACGCGAAGTCGAATACGTCTCTCTAGCCACACACCTGCTTGATCTCCTCTGACTTATGCCTTGCCCTCCAGAAGGAGGTCAGACACCAATGGGACAGAGGAGGGGGCGTGCGCCGTGTCTAATCTGAGTTCCTTTTCCTTGTCGAGGCCCTCCAGGAGGAGGTCCTGCGACGCAGAGCGGGAACGGGGCGGTGGCGGGGTCGGCAGCGGCAGCGGGGGCGAGGCTGGTGGTGGTGGTGGTGGTGGGGAGACAGGGAGGGGAGGCAGAGGCAGAGGAGGGGAGGAGGGTGCTGGAGACGGCGCAAGCGCCGGTGTCGATGATGGGAGGGAGGGAGGAGTGAGCGCTAGGGACTTAGGGGATTTCAGTCCTCGCCTGCGCCGCACGCGTGCATTGCCACTCGGGAGCTGAAAATCAGCTCCCGGCCACTGATCGTCTGCCTCCGCAGATCAGTGGCCCAATCAGACCAGTGCCCTTGGCACCGATTAGCTGATTGTCAGTGGCTGCGCCACTAACAATGGGACCCTATTCCGCGTCTAGTGCACCATAATATGGCCCGCATGGCTTCCTTGTCACATGCCACCCTTAGAAGCTTGGCCTTTTCTCGCTTGAAGGACACAAGTTGAACCGGGAAGCCTCTGTCTGACACCACCAGTTGTTCATCCGCGCATGTTCAGGTAGTTGGGTTGAAGGGCTGCAAGTCTATCATTCGCTCGCCCATGTGTACCATTTGTCCTTTACTTGTCCCTGTGCCACTATTATTACCTGATCCTGCCGGTTTTGCATACTGTAAGTACATCGCACCTACGCACTGTCACCGAAGCCTCTCAAGTTTGCGCCCCTTACCCCGCGGGGCGGCCGTCGGGCCAAGGGTAGGCGGCTAACACTTGAATAGTCAAGTGCTTCAGGAACGCGTCGGTTATGTGCCTGGCGGCTGTCCGGCTATACGGTCACCCTTTGGGCTGCTGTAAACCCACTAACCTATCACGCGTGTCGGTGCGTGCCGCGGTGCGCAGGATGGGGCCAAGTTTGCGAGTTTGCTGCAGGCTCGTACTCGCGAGGATTGCTGTGCGGGCCGTGGCTCACACGTGTACAGACTATCCGCAGAAGTAAACGAAAAAAGGAACATGGATGGTCCGGACGAAGGCGATTTGCCCCTTTCATCGGGCAGCGGACTTTGTCCAGGGGAGGATGTTCGGCGCGATCAAGACGACGCCAGCAAAGGCTCGACGGATACCGGCTGCCGGTCGCGTGGACTCAGAAATGAGCATCATCGGTAATGTGTCCCACATGTTTTCATCTTCACCAATGTTAGCCCTGTTGGAATGTAATCCAGCAGCTTAGATATGGCCAGATAGTGCAGTGGTTAGCACGCGTTGGTACAAGCAAGGAGGCGGGGCTTTGACCCCCGGTCTAGTCAATCATTACCGGTTTATCAAGCCCATGGCGCAGAGATGGCATTCTCTGAAGTGCAGGTGATGGTCCAATTGCCAGATCCCAATTATAGTAATGTGTCATCAATGCATTCAAGTCTTTTGCAATGTTCATGCAGCATGGCACGGTAGGGGTCGATTCTCCAGTCCAGCTGGAATATCTGGACCCCAAACAGCCGGTCGCTGCGAACACGTTGGCTTTCGCACGCACAGGCTGCCCCATACATGCAGCAGGTACAGACAAGGGATCAGCCATTGCCTAGGACGTAGTCTGATCGAACAAGAGGGTAAGTCATATGTCTTCCTAAACGAGTTTAGAATGTCCTAACCCCTCGTTGGTGTGAAACCAGACCGAGCGCAATTGACGAGATGTGGGACGGAGAGCAAGCCCTCTGTCGTGTGCCATGAGTAATGTGCATATTAAACCTTTGTTCTCTTTGATGTATGGTTTACAGTGCTCTCTCGAACACATCGGCACTGTAACCTGGACAATCTGGATGACAGCTGCCCCATTGAGCCACAGTGATGTAGTCTCCCTTGCATTGCAACCAGACCGCGCACACGCACCCAAGTTGGCCCACTGTGCGGCTCGGGCCGGCCAGGACAACAACGACATGTATGCCCGTCATCCCCTTAAGTATGCCGCGCCGTCGCCGTAACGTCGCGCGATGGGGACGCATAATACACTGCTAGGGTGCGACAGGAGAGAAATGCTCATTTCATTTCAAACAAGGAAGAACGTGGCTGATTATCCCATCTGAAGGTTCGTGCAAGCCTGTGCCGCTGTCTTCGACACAGAACCTTCTTGCGCCTGGACGACTTGCGCGTGTGCCACATCTAGCGGGCATCCATGCCACCGTCGACACGTACTAGAGGAGAGACGCACGTCCATCAGCCTGTGTACGCAACTCAACATAAGCAGAGCAGACTCACAAGCAATGCCATTCACAAACGCCATTCTCGGACATAGCAGACACATGACCGCAAAAGCGACGTCAGTCGCCTTGCCGAGGCGTCCCTGAGGGATGAGGGTCGCATTGAAGGCATCTCTGTACTGGGGCGCCAGCATGGGGGTGTCGACTGAGAGGCAGGTCAGCAAGGGAGCTGTCGCTCAAAGGTGGAGAAACAAGTCGACTTACTGACGCCCGGAGCGACGGCGCTGACGCGAATGCCCTTGGCTGCATAGGCAATGCACAGGCACTTTGTCAGACCGTCGACGGCAAATTTGGACGCGGTGTAGTGCGGGGTCTCGTAGTGTCCGTGGAAGCTGGACCACGAGGCAAAGTTGACGATCGAGCCGAGCGCCTCCCTCGACTCGGATGGCTTGTTCTTGAGCATGAGCTGGATCTCGGCGCGGCAGCAAAGCGCCGTGCCCCGGAGGTTGACATTCATGACCTGAGTGATGCAGCAGTCAGTCGAGGAGCGCGCCTTGACGGGCACCGGTGCTGCTCACCCAGTCAAAGTCTTGCTGAGATACCTCGAGGAGCGGTCCGTGTTCGCGCCCTGTTATACCGGCCGCTATAATGAGCAGAAGTGGTCGGCTCATCTGCTTTCTCCTTGCGGCAAACATACCGCGACTGACCGTTTCTGGATAACACAAAACAAAGTGTGAGGATATAAGACTGGAGTGATGAGGAGGCAGGTGCGTACACAGCGTAATCCAGCCGGCCGAACTTCCTCTCGATCTCGGCGAAGAGCTCCTCAACCTGCTGGTCGTTGCTAATATCGACCTGCTTGATATAGACGTCGTCGGCAGGCAAGCCTGTGGGCAGGTGGGTGAGATGCACCGGTTATGACCACGAGGGAATGAGGCGAGCAGGGGAGGATAAGGCACGCACCCGTCTCCTTGGCGGTCGCCTCCAAGCCGGGCAAGTCTAGGTCGACGAGGATGAGTTGCATGCCGGCCTGAGCACAGAACTGTAGCCGGCTGATGAGGATACCGGCGTGATAATGATGTGAGAACGACTGCAGCTGACCAAAGCGACGGCCTTCCCCATTCCACTCGCGGCGCCCGCTGGATATGGAGCGTAAGCGGCGGGTGGGGAGACGGTTAGGGAGACGGTGCTCACAGACAAAGCCGACACCGGACAGATCGCCGAGAGTGAGCGACATGGTGTCTGAACGATCTTGAGAGGATGTGAGGTGCGGTGCAGGCTGGATGGGGGGGACGAGGATGAGGACGGGCCGGCATGTTGTGGATGAATGAAAGCGGCCATTTGTAGGCAAGCTGTTGCGGTACAGGGACAATGATGGGTCCTTGACCCTGACGGCAACTGCAATTCATCGGTCCCGGGACCCGCACAATTCATTGCCGGTAACACTTCATTGCCGGTACAGTATGGACCCTACACCGGCTCATAGCCGCGGGGCGCAACGGCTGTTGTGGCCGAATGGTCGTCGCCGAGTCCGATAATGCGGCTTGTCCTCAGATTTGGTCATCTACATACACAAGGCCACCACTGTCTCATCTACGAGTGCGATTGGCCATTTCGACCTACCCATGCGTAGAAAGAGCGCACCTCTCGCTCATTCGCCTAGGGCAGCAACCTTGCCATGGATGGATATTGGTGGTGGGCACAGCATGCATTATGAGAAGGGCAGTACTACCTTCCGTATGCGTATGTAATTCAATAACTCTTGGGTTGGCCCAGAACACGCTGAGCGATGTAGTT
Source organism: Calocera viscosa TUFC12733 (assembly GCA_001630345.1). Lineage (NCBI taxonomy): Eukaryota > Fungi > Basidiomycota > Dacrymycetes > Dacrymycetales > Dacrymycetaceae > Calocera > Calocera viscosa. The sequence goes on from KV417386.1 coordinate 7,269, forward strand.
TAGGATCATGTTCTGGCTGATGGGAGCGATGCGGGGCAGAATGACCTGGAAGAGGCATCAGTCAGTCGTTGCTGTACCCAGGGGGACAAAATGTGGTCCGCACCTCTCTGAGATACCGCTCGACATGATACTCCTTAGCGTAGCCAACACCTCCGTGCGAGAGCAAGGCACGTTCAACGGCCTTGAAAGCTGCTTCTGATGCGAGACTGCGTCAATCTTTAGTAGACTACAACAGAATAATCAGGACAGCAGGACCCACTATTTCGCAGCGTTGGCGTATTCGCCAGACACAAAGCCCTCGTCATAGAGCTTGGCCGCCTGATAGGTCATCAGCCTTGCACCCTCTAGGTTCATCCAGCTGTCCGCGAGCGGGTGCTGGATGCCTTGGTTCTGCCCAATCGGTCGGCCGAAGACATTGCGCTCGATCGAGTACTGTGCACCACGCCGAAGGCCAGCATAACCTATGCCCAGCGACTCGGCGGCGAGGAGCACGCGCTCGGCATTCATTCCGTGCAATATCCTGCGCGACATGCGATTGAGCCATCAGAGAAGATCGTGGGGTGGGGAAAACGCACATTTTGAATCCATCCCCTTCCTCTCCTATACGGTCTTCGGCCGGGATGCTCCAGCCATCGAAGAACAGCATGTTGGTGTCGATCGCAGAACGCCCCATCTGAAGGCAAGATAAATTTCTCGTGTCCCTGTCACGAGAGGTCCAACTCACCTTGGGAATCTCAGTCACTTCCACTTTGGTACGATCCAGGTCCGTGTAGAATATGGACAGGCCCTGATTAGGCTTCTTGACTTCTTCCAGGGGAGCTAGACCCGCGGTCAGAGACGGGGACAATCAGCAAACCACTCCATCCACTTACTGGTACGCGCGAGAAGAAGGATCTTATGCGCATGCTGAGCGGTCGAGATCCACATCTTGAGGTAGTGTTCAGCAATCCACCATGTTCAATGCGCGCGGGCAGGGTCAAGCGCACCTTTGACCCAGTAATCTCGTAGCGATCGCCCTTGCGAACAGCTCGCGTTTGCAGCTTGAGCGTGTCAGATCCCGAATTAGGCTCGGTCACTCCAAAGCACGCGCGCTCCTCGCCCCTGATGAGCGGGGGAAGCATGCGGTCCTTCTGCTCCTTTGACCCAAATTTGACCACTGGCTCTGCGGAAACGCGTGAGCTGCCGTTTGCACGCGTGAATGCTATTTCGAGACTTACCGAGGCCTATGCAGAGACAGGAAGAGCAAAAAGTGAACGAGAGGGAGGTAGGAGGCGTACATCACGCACCGAAAATGTTCATGTGTATGGATCTGCCGAGTAGTGCGCAAGTCAGTGTACGGCCTCGGACCTTGCTTGCGACTTGACATACGAGGCAGCAGCGAGACATCCCCCAGTCTCAGCAATTGTCTGCATCATCACAGCCGCCTCGGAGATGCCCATCGCTGATCCTCCATACTGCCAGCCTTGTGAGTGGCAAGGTCTGAACCAGGGGCACAGGACAACCTCACCTCGACGGGCATGCAGATCCCCAGCCATCCTCCGTCCGCCAGCTCCTTTACGACTGGATACAAGATGACCGTAAGCCGACTGCTGATGCGGTGCAGAGGGTTGTACTTACACTGATGCGGGAATGTCTTCTTGTTGTCGCACTCGAGCCAGAATTCGTCATCATACTTTGCGACGACGTCGGCGACGGCCTGGCGGACAGTGCGCTGCGACTCGGTCCAGTCCGGATTGTGGTTCTGCAGAAGCTCGAGCGCAAACCCAGCAGGCACATTCGGGGCGGCCGAGACCTGGCTGAAGCTGAGCGCTCGCCGTGTGGCCGGGAGAGAGCGTGCCAGGTGTGACCGAGGTGCGAGCCTGAGACGGGTTGCTCTTCTTAGCATCGTTCAGATACGATTTGCGCGTTGCACTTTGGGTTGTTGACGATCACTGCACCTGTCTGGAGCGTTGATGGGCCCGAGCATTGGAGATAAGAATGCTTTAGGCGTTATGGTGCGTTAACAGGATCGGTAATAGGCGAGGTGCGAACGGCTATGTGAATCATCCATGAGTTACCGTGTTGCAGCGCTGGGCAAGAACTGTCGCATGGCGTTCAAGAGGGTATACCAGCTTGACACCCCTCCTCAAGGATCGCAGAGTGTGGCAAAATGGCGGGCGTGGGTCAATAGCAGCATTATCAGCTTTGTAATCTGACACTTGCGTTGAGAGCATGAGACAGGCAACGAACGAGTGGCGCGGCTAACCGGGCCAAGCAGGGGTCGCGCATTCAAGTTGTCTCCACTGGTAACATCATCGTTTGCATCGTCTCCGGTATGCCAATAGACTTCTGAGCCGCTCGTCGACCTATGTCTCTATCCAAATGGTATACATACGGAACACGATCACCTGACTGTCAACTGTCTTTGCGAGATGCAGGGGGAGCGCAAGGTGCTACGGAAGGCGGGAGACCCAACGCCGGGGCTGAAGCACGGACAAAGTCTTGCCGTCGGCTTGTCCCCTTGCCGGAGCATCTGTTGGATACTACCGCCCGTAACCCGATGAACCGATCCCCGCCGCCAATCACAAATGCTGCCTATGAGGGAGAGCTCTGCTCTACAGCTTCTACTTCGTGTCCATCCCGATATTCGACAGATTCCAGCAGGCAAGGCACGTCTGAGAAAAATCGGTTATCGTTATCTCGGGCGTCGAAACCACAAAGTCCAACATCATCGTCGAGATGCAGATCAAGGGCAGCATCTTCTATGTCACCGGGTGCGTCCTCTGCTTTCGTTAGCCTATCCGTCCCACCGAGGCCTGACCCTCTCTCTCCGTGCTCATCCTCCAGCTGCAACTCGGGCATCGGGCTGGCACTTGCGGAACGGCTCCTCGAGAAGGGGTGCGTGCTCGTGCTCTCCACCCACCCAAGCAAGCGCAGACACCCTTAGCACTTGTATAGAGCTAAACTCTGCGGTGTCGACCTTCGAACGACCGAGCTCGCGGAGCTGGGCCACAAGTATGGGTACGTCCGAGCCACGCTCGTATCCGTTGCACGGCATGGCTAATGCTGCACTCGCGCTCAGGGGAAACCTAACAACGTATACTGCAAGTGTGACAGACTGGAAGGTTCGTTCTGCCGTTAGCCTCCTTTCCACAATGCTCAGTCATCCCTTCAGAACTACACCGCCTCTTTCGTTCACGCAGTCAAAGTGTTCGGACGCATCGACGGTGTGTTCCTCAATGCGGGCGTGTACGACGCGCCCGGCGGATACTGGCAGAACGCGGAGCAGTCCATCACGCTCACCATGGACGTCAATGTCTCCGCTGTGATGGCAGGAGCTCGAGTCGCGGTGAGGCAGACAAAGTCTTCCTCGCACCAACCACCATCCTGACTTGCACGTGTACAGATCGACCGCTTCCTCCTTCAAAAGTCTCCCGGACTCATTGTCGTTACCGGCTCGGTCGCGGCCCAAACGACTTCCGTCAAAGTGTATGCCAGGTTGCGCTGCTTGTGTCCGGGGATCTGCTCACCCACCCTCGCTCTTGCGCACACAGCCCGGTTTATGTTGCCAGCAAGTGGGCTGTTGAGGTTCGATCGTCCCTACATTCTGGACTTTAACGGCCCAATAACCCGAGATACAACGTAGGGTTTTGTCCGATCCCTTGCACCGCTGGAAGAACAGCTCGGTATCCGTGTTGTCGTCTTCGAGCCAGGCCCCGTGAAAGTGCACCATTTCTCTTCCCAACAACCACCCCTGAATTCACTGACCCTGATACAGACAGCATTGTGGCGGCAGATTGGTGTTCATGAGGACGCACTTCCGGACTCCATTTGCGTTACAGTTCCCAAGGCTGTGGACGCCATAGAGGACATTATCCTCAATACGGACGGTTTCATTAACGGCGGTGCGTGTGTTGCTGCTCCACACCGTTTCGCATACCTGATTCGTGCCCTGTTCGGCCATAGGCACTGCCTACGAAGTCGCTCACGACGGGACCCGGGTGTATACGATGGAGAGCCCCCGCCATGGAAACTCTTCCGCCAAAGACAGCGATGCGCTCGATATGGCGAACAATGCGCGATCCGCTTTGGCCACGCGCCAAGAGAAGGGGCTCGCCGTGTGACAGCTGCTCTCAGCTTTTACTCCATGTTTTCCATAACTGAACGTAGCAAAGCGAACTATCATCAGTCACCGACAGCAGCCACATCGTCATTAGTCTAGTCTTGCATGTGGAGAGCTGTGAATGCCATTTCCTTTGGACTAAGACTCTTTGAACAGAAACGTCTTTCTTGCCTTCAGCTCTTCGACATAAATCGAAACACGGCAGTTTCTCGTCTGGCATCTCATGAACCTTGCCCTTGGAGCTTGCGGCTCTCCACTAACTCAATCATTGTGCGCTGCCCACCACCCAAGTCTGCCAGTTGCGCGGCGCACGACACAATTCGGTTTAGCAAGCCTTTGTTCCAGGCTGCGGGAGACTCCTCCGGCGTTCTCTGCCGTATGCCCCGGTGGAGCTCAATGCTTGGCCAAAACCAGCCGTCGTTGCGACTATTCAAAGTACACCTTCAGCATTGCTAAACATAGTTCCTAAAATTCAAGATCTTTCTCTCCATGAAAGAGCGGATCGACTGGTTCACCTTACCCGGCTCCTCCCATGCGATCCGGTGGGATGTCTGGAAGTCGATCGATTCGACATCTGTGAAATAACGGGCGTGAATGTCCGAGTACAGAGCCGGCTGGCAAGCCACGTCGTGATGGGTATACAGCATCAGGAACGGCTGCTTGATGAACTCCCTCCCCTCCGGCAGTTCTGAAGAGGGCCAGAGAACAAGGTCTTAAACTTCGCCTACGGTTCGGGTACGGCTTACTCGCTCCCACGTCACGGCAAGCATTTGTCTCACACGGCCCGATACCAATGGATCCGTGCTTCTACCCCTCAATGCCAAGCTCATCCAGGGTCTCTTCACATGATGAGGAGTGCGGGGCACGGTGGTACCTCAGCCATTTATGAGCCGACTATTCGACACGGAAGGCATCTCAGCCGGATCAGTCGTTCTTGGAACCCCTCTTTCTAGTAAACCGACCTTCACTCCATGTCCAACTGGAAGCCAGGCAGCACAGGCAAGCAGGGGTATGTCGGCGACAAACCAAGCGAGGTCGAGTCGTACCACCTCGAGAATATTGGACCCGACGGCCAGGTCGAAAGCGCCGAGCAAGCGTTCGTGGAGCTGGCGTCCATCAATTTGCGTCTCGCTCTGATCAATATATGGAGCATGGTTTCCGCGTTAGGCTTCGGCTTTGCGTATGTCTCCTTTCTTCCATCGTCGGCTTCAGAATAGCTTCTATTCCGTCTTACAGAGCAGCCATCATTGCATCCTCCCTCGGTCAACCCAACCTCGCCACATACTTTGAGTTTGCCAGTCGATCGAACGTCAGCGGGATTACGGGTGCGATCGCAGGTCTCTTCAAGTACGCCAGTTATTGCGGTGTCTCATACCATTGCTCCTCGCTTACGTCGTATCTTGCTTCTAGTGTCGGTGGATTCTTCGGCGTGCTGAGTACTCCCTTCGTCTCCGACAGGTGGGGACGTAAGTCTAGCTTCTGGTTCGCGAGCTTGTAAGCAGCGGATCCTTTATCCAATGCCGAAATAACCTGGCCGATCCATCCACAATTTCAGCTTCCTGCTCCTCGGTGCGGGTCTAGGCGCCGGATCCATCAACGTCACTATGCTCATTCTCGCGCGTTTCTTCACGGGTTATGGGGCTTGTACGTCTTTTTACACCTACAGAGTCCTTTGAATCCGCCTTATGACGCGCCTTACGTATACCATAGGGTCATTTGTGGTTTGCACAGTTAGTCTCCTTATATCTCATTCAGAGGGACGTACCTCAGAAGCTGCTGGCTTCGATAGATTGTGTACCAGCAAGAGCTCGCTCCTGCAACTCGGCGTGGAGTCCTTGGGGGAAGTGTAGGCGTGGCGGTAGTCATCGGATATTGTCTCGCGGGTGATTGTGCTGGCACTGAGATCCAAAGAAACATACTGACGAAACCGGCCAGCATGGGTTGGCGTCGGATTCTTCTTCTTGGCTGCGAAGGACAACTGGCGTGCACCGCTCGTTCTCCAGGCGGCCTGTCCAATCTTTACTCTGTGTACTATACACCTCGTACCCGAATCGCCCCGGTGGCTTGCAGGCAAGGGGCAGACAGACAAGGCTCTAGCTGTCCTGAAATACGTTCATCACAGCAAAGAGGACCCAGGATTTGCCGTCGCTCGAGCGGAGCACTTCCAGATCGTGCAGCAGGTTGCCTTGGATAGGACGCTTCCGTTCGTCCTCTATAATATATCCTTCCTTTTTTTTTTTGCTGAGTCCGCTATAGATCCTCCTGGCTCAGCATGTTCACCAAATATCGAAGGAGGAGCTTTGCTGCTGTTCTTGTCACTGGCGCGAATATGCTTTGTGGGACACAGGTTATCGCCAGTCCGTTGGCATCCACGCGTCCCCGAAAATAAACTGACATGCTCTTGTTGGCTCTTATTACCAGACTACGGACCTCTGCTTTATGCAGCTCTGGGATTCACCGCCGAACAGAGCTTGTGAGTACCAGCCTCTGCTCGCATTGTGTCTTAGTTCATCAGCTGACTTTGGATAGGTTGATCGCAGCTGGTTGGATCACACTTTCCGTGGCGCTGAGCATCATTGCTGCTAGTGTGGTGGACAAAGTCGGAAGGGTCCCACTTCTCGGTCTGCTTCTTCGAATTGTGCTTTGACACATGAGCTGATTTCAATGGACAGTTGGCGGCAGTGTTGCTTGTGCACTCATATGGAGTGTTTATACCGCTCTGGTTGCCGAATACGGCGCTTTGACAAATACCAATCTAGGCAAGTCTCGTCTCGGCATGCTTGCAAAAGTCTTCTTATCCTTACTCTGTTCGTAGCTGGGAAGCGTGCGGCCGTGGCCATGTTGTTTGTCTTCCTGATTGGATACGAATTGGCAGCGTGCACCCAGTATCTATACATTGGGGAGATTTTCCCCACGCACATCCGCGTAAAGGGGGTTGCTTTGGGCCTTATGATGCTGGCAAGCAATCTTGCGGCTTACCCTCGCACATCCATCTCTGACCCTTGTTTTGCTGTATCCGCAGAATCTCATGACGATCTGGATCACGGAGTCTGCGCCCACTGCTGCCGATACTATTGGTTGGAAGTGTACGTACCCACGTCCCAAGAGCTTGGTGAAACTGTCTCTCAAATTTGGGTCTTTGGCAGACTATCTTGTCTTCATCTTTTGCTGTGTTGTCTGCGCGGTAGCGCAGTTCTTGCTCATTCCTGAGGTACGAGGTCTGTGCCAGAGCCCTTGGAATCATTCGACTCATTACGGAAATTGCTATGTCGGGAGCTCAGACGAAAGGCATTCCTCTGGAGGAAGTTGCAGAAATATTCGGCGATGCAAAGGATGTTGCAATCCACGCCAAGGACATCGCAGTCAATCCCCACACTGCCGAGGTTGTGCACCGTGTCTGACATGGAGATGTGTTCGCCGGCTCAATCCATGCTCGCTATTCTTCTTCTAGTTCGTGAATATTGCACCCAGTGTCATTTGAGAGAATATGAAACAAATATTGTCGGCATACCATTGGGTGCAGACTATGCGGCGGCAGGGTACCCGGAATATTCTCCACAGACCCTGGCTACCAAGCACCCTCTGGCGAACAATGGACGAACAACCATGTTTATAGCCTCCAAACTCGTAGCCCAGGATGAATTGATGGGAAAAGTCAGCCAAGGCTAGTAATCTTGCAAGCATTACGGCTGGCCACGAGCTTTTTCTGCTGCAAACGATGAAAGGTCGCATTCTTCCAGCATTTCTACGTGGTGCTGGACGATCCTCCTGTCCTGGGGAGGAGAGATTCCTCATGGTCACCTCCCCAAATGGCATCCATAGCTTCTGGACATATTTACGCCTGAGCAAGCAGTAGAGCATGTTATCTATTCGGCAGAAGTTTTTTGAGGAACTGCTTCACCGGTGCAACTTTGTTTCTCACGATTGGGACTGCCACGTAACGACATCCAACACGCAAAGCGCGCCAATTCAGTCAATTTTTTTCGATCCGAGCACGACTCCGTCATTAAGTCAAACAATCTCGGACTGAATACGCATGGATAGTACGCAGACACTGACACTAGTATCGTGGTGCATCTCAATTTTTCTACGTCATAGCAACTACGCTTGGCGTAGAGGACACTCCCGTTGGACAGTTGAAAGGGGCGGATGCCCTGACGAGTGCTATCAGCCTATCGTTCTCGTGGGTAAGGGAAACGACCCAACAAGAAGCAGGTGTATCGGCCGGTTGCGGCGCAGTGTTCTGCCAAGGTTTCGACATACCAGAGTTCTCCCAGAGGAATTCCCCACAAGGCCAAACAGTGGTCATGGAATAGATAATCCGAGTCAGTCTCCCATGGGAAGCGCCAACGTTCTGAGTGAGACCCATCGCTCAGAAAACACCGCACGGAAAGTGGAAGCTACCTCGATACCAATGCTGTCAGAAGTAACGGCAGCAAAGTGATTGTCCCAGATGAATTTGGGCATCTTCTCAGTTTGCGCCAGTCCGACGGTGGGGATCGGGTGCGTCGTGTGCCTCTGCCTGATGTCGGCAGGAAGGTTTCGCCAGGCCTCGGTCCAGCCCACACGCTGGAGGATACGTACGAATCCGGTTGATACATGTACGTTGTGGGAGTGACATACCACCAGGAGAATATCGCCAGGTTCAAACTTGACATTATTGTCTGCTGCCATCGCGTGGACTTCTTCAACCGTAATAGCATGGTTGCTGAACACGTCGTATTTGATCTTGTGCTTTGCTGCATGCTTTACGTAGTCGAGGAGGACACCGCGACCGACAACTCCCTTTTGAGCCCAGTGGCCAATGCCCACCTAGAAACCGTGTTGAACAGAAAAGACAGAGCTTTGATCGACTACTCGCGCACCTGCGTGCAGTTTTTATCCATGATTTCCTCGCAAGTTATATCCGAATAAAACTTGTGTGTCTTAGTATTGCCCTGAGTCACGAAATGGACCCCTTTGTGAATATAGATCCATTTGGCAAGGGTGAACCGTCT
>KV417387.1:2373-16031 GCA_001630345.1 Calocera viscosa TUFC12733
CGCACAGCCACCCCCCCCCCACTCCCCTCCCCGCGGGGGGACGCCCACCCTCGCCTCGGAGTTCGAGCCTTTCCCATCAGACGGTTCACCGTTATCAGCAGCTGCATGGAGGCAAGCTTTTCCTCAAACGCCTGGTTCATCGGTCTGGCTGGACAGCATATTGTACTACTAGTCGCAGTCGTCCCGGATGCTGTCGACAACAGGGGCTCGGCCGAACGGATGGCATCCAGGCGAGCTCGCCGTCCAAAACTTGCTAGCCCTCCCTCAGCTCGTGTCTCCTGAAGCGATCGTTCAGGCGCTGCCTAGACAGCACTCCCTATTTCACTCTACAAGACTGCACTTCGTACCCATGACAACGCTGGACCGAAAGGCGCGACCATGGACATCCATCCTCACAGCTCGCGACGGCACGATTGGCTTCATCAGCAGCTCGTCAGAGACTGGGCTCACTATCAATGCTGGGCTCTGGCCAGGAGATCCCATTGCAGCAAATCTGTCTGGAGAGGCGAAGAATGGAAAGAACGTGCTTATATCGGGAGTCGGCGTGGAGTTGACGACGAGGCGGCGGAACAAGTTTGGGGGTTATGTCCAGAAGGTCCTGTTGGAAGATATGGATTTGACTCTAGAGGTGTTTGTAAACGAAGCTTTGGGGTGCGCCGTGCTTCATTCTCTCATTCCGATCATCAGTTTTGACGTCCAAACCAGACAGTGCCCGAAGTACATCAACATCCGCACGCTTGCATCGCATCCATCCACGTCGCCCGAGCTGATCTATGAGCATCTTGATATGGATGCCAGTGATCGCCTTCCAGCCGAAGTCATCTCCTTCGTACACGCTTCCGACGCAGTGTATCTCGCCACCTCATACGTGGCTGCTCAGATCGACGCCGAGAGGTTTCCGTCTCATCTCGGCACTAACCATCGCGGTGGCCGACCAGGCTTCGTCCGCGTTCGCCCGAGCGATGGCAGGACGTTGGCATTGCCCAACTACTCTGGTAAGTTCTCTTCTCCACCATGCATCATGTATATTGACCTTGGTCACAGGGAATCGGCTCTTGAACTCGTTGGGAAATATCCAGGTCACCCCTCTGGCCGGTCTCACTTTTCCCGATTTCGCGACGGGTTCCATTCTGTACATTACGGGTAACGCAAACACCCTGTGGGGCAAAGCAGCACAGGATCTCATGCCGGGATGCAACATCCTAACGACTATCACCGCGACCGGCTTTGTTTTCGTACGAAACGCCTTGCCTGTACGACACGGTCCGGGCATAGACATGGAGAAGAGCCCTTATTGCCCTCCCATACGCTATCTGGCTGAGGAGGATCCACCTGCAAGAGTCGCAACGGACGTCGATCTTCAATTGATCAGCGCGACCATCCACAGCTGGAATCTTGGTACGTTTACGTTCGAAGCTGCAGAACCGCTTGTTGTGCTTCCAGCTCAGAGCGCCGTCTTCGATCTTTCCGACGTCATTCGGGAGCGGGCTCAGAAATTCATTCCATTGGTGGACGACCCTCGGCGCGCGAATGACGACTGTGTTCGGACTTGGACGATCTCTGTCCCAACTTCTCGAGTGTCTCTGAACACCTTCTCGATCACCATCCGAGAGAAAAACGAGGGTCTCGCTACACATATACTGTTCGAAATCGCAAGGACGTTGGGCGGCAACGATGCGGGCGGATTCGTGGATCTCCGTTCTTATGACATCACCGCAAAGCTCAGGAGCCTCGGGGCAGACCACTACGCCCTCGATCCCGTACCAGCCGCCGAGGGCGGGCGACGGCTGCTATGGGCGGCAGGAGGCATTGGCATCACTCCGTTCCTCAACTTGTTGGATCAAGTCTGTCAACTGGTCCATCCCTCAAACGGAGCGTGGGACATAGTATTGGTGGTATCGACCAGAGAGCCCGATGTCACCCTCCAGCTCATATGGCGCTCCCTGTCTTCGGTCCAAAAGCGCGGTCCGAGCGTTGATGTGAAGATCTCCATCTATCTGTTCTCTCACCGGCCAGTCGTGACCAGCCCTCTTCCCAACTGGGTTTCAGTCACCGAGCATACGGGACGTGTGCAGACCAGCCCCAACTTTTTCAAGGACATAGGTGCTACGGATCGAGACTGCCATATCTGTGGCCCGCTTCCTTTCATACAGTCTGTCATGGCCGGCTTGGAGCTTGCTGGAGTTGATGCGGAGGTAGTTCGCCGTGAGAGGTTCACTTACTAGTTGGTTGTCCAGCTGGTCCCTTTGAACAGCGCAATGCATGGAATTATTGTTCGATGAAATTCTTGTCCGCGTGCACTCTACATGCATACAGCGTAGGAAGAAGTCTAAGACATTGAGAGACCGCGAGCCCAAGCCCAGACAGGAGCCGGCATATGATAGCGGTATGTCCGCAGAACGAGACCAGACATTTCCTCACCACTGCCACGGCACCGTCATGTTCATACCCTCGGCGAGAGTCTGTCCAAGAGTAGTGTTGACGTGATTGAAATGCCACAGCTGCCTATATTTGACGGTCATGTCGGTGACCTGGCCGAGATGACTGACGACGTTGGTGATAAGGTGGTCTTGGTCCATGTCGGAAAGGCTGTTCCACTACAGGCGGCAGATCAGAAAAAAACCCGAATTAGCCAGCACATCACACACGAAGATTCTAGGCTGCACGTAGTCGACCTCTGAAGGCTGGCTGAGATACTTCACCGCCCCGCCGACCCAGATGGTATGGTTGTCATCGTTGTAGGGGCGTACTTCGAGATTCATGGGCTGGATTGACGACATGTAATCGGGGCGGCTTCCCTGGTTGTTGATGCTCATAGCGCCATCGCGAAGGAAGTTAGCTGGCAGAGTGTGAGCGTCACGTCGTCTTCTGGTCCAAAAGGCAGTGGAATACGTACCAACGGGGTTCAGGGGACAGTTGATGGGAAGCTGCTTGTGATTAATTCCGATGCGGGCACGTTGTGCATCTGACACGAACATCAGCCCCACGCTTCACTTTAATGACAAAGTCACTTGCCTCCATAGGCGAACATGCGGGCTTGTAGAGCAGGATCTTCACTAGGCTCCAGTCCAGGCGGCTGCAGCGCGATCAGGAGTGGTGAACGTGTAAGCGTCATGGCACATACCATCTGGGAGGGATCAAAGCCAATCTGCTCCACCTCCTGGTGATAGTTTGTTCTGCGAAGCGACGTGTGAGCAGAGCAGAATGGACTGCAACGATCTCCGGCGCTTACGGGTTCTGGTTGAGGACGATGCGTCCTACTTCGAGTCGCGGCACGTCTTCAGGATACCACTCTGCAAGTCGAATAAGCGCGCTTCCACGAAAGACCACAGAATGTAATTACCCTTTGTCAGATCAAATACGTTATCTAGAGAAACCAGAAAGTCAATGGCGCACTAAGGTTCCACGTAGACACATAAGACTTACATGTAAAATTCATCGCCGTCTGAGGATCCATAACTTGGAAATAGACGGTCCAGCTGGGATAGTTTCCTGCTGCGATATTGTCATAGAGATCTTGGACGCCGAAGTCGGCGTTCACTCCAGACCTTGGACCCCCCCTTAATAAGGTGCGATGCGTGGCAATAAATTACCTACATCGTGGTAGCCTCAGCCAGGGTGTTATTTTGAATGCCTTGATCTGCAATAACAGAGAACCTGGATTGTTGTCAGCGAGAGACATATCATCGACTGGATGAATTCTGACTTGGCATAGAACCAGGAGCTATCCGATTTGACTAGTCGAAACGTATTCCCGGAGTAACCATCCATATGTCTGAACCCGTACGGAGTGCCTGACAAGGTTCCGTCAACAAGATTATCGCAGCAGAAGATAGAAGCTATATACCGAGATCCGAGAAGGTGCGCATTACCTGATGGATTGTCTCGTTATTGAGTGAGAGATAGTCTGGTACAAATGCGTTCAGTCCAAGAGCAGTGTGTATGACTGATGAAGTCCCCACCCCAAAAGTTCTAAGAATAGCATAGTGTAAGTAGCATATACTGGAAGAGCAGGGCTCCTCACGTTATAGTTCGTCAAGTGCGACTAGAAGAATCGATTAGTCGAGAGACTTTATCGTATAAATCACACGCGCACCGAGACGTCTCGCTTTTGGGAATGGATGAAATCTTTGAAGGGTCAGTCAGATCGTCACCATGCAACAGGACAGCACGTACGAGGAAATTTGATAGGATCACGCAGCCAGAAGACGGGATGATTGAGAAAGGCCTGAAGCGCTGCATGAGATACAATACGGACTAATGGATCATAGCCCACACCCAATCGAGGATGCCCTGTGTGGTACGGAACCTATTAGGAGAGGCACATGAGCACAATATGCCATGAGGAGAGAGACTCGTCGTTTACTTCATTGCTACTCCTCGCAAGTCCCTCACTGAATCGGACTGACCAGACAACCCAGCGATGGTTGAGAGACGCATGGTGACGGGCGTCTTCTTGCCGATACCCGTGAACATATCCGCCATGGTGTACAATGAGCCATTATCTGTCGTCACTTCGAAATATCCATGTGCTCCACCTCCCTTAGAATGAATCGTGCGTTCTGGCTGCATGGTAGCTTCAGAAGCGGCATTGAATCAAGAAGAGAGTGGTGCGTACAACCCGCTCGCGGACAAAGTGTGCGAAGTGTTCGATCTGAGGCGAATCACATGAGACTGGAGCGGAGTTTGCAGACTTCCTGCACTCACCAGGTTCACGTCCTGGATCAGCCCTGGCCCAGTGGTTCCAATCCTCTGCATCATGTACGGATTTGGGTATCTGTTGTCCCAGAGTCAGCGCGCTCCTGGCCTAGACTCTGGAGGACGACGCACGCTTGTCCGCCTGACAACGTGTACTGGAGTTGGTCTGCTGGCAGCTTCGAGCTGGCCTCCGATGCAGACATGATCGCAAGTGGGTCATAGTACGCCGTGGTGTCGACATCGCGCTTGACAGACGGCTGAGTGCCGGAAGATAGACTGGCCGCAGCTTGCAGCGCCAAGAGCGAGAGACCAGCCAGACCGGTAGAGAACAGCATGGTGTCGAGCGGTTCAAGTGGGAGGATGAAGAGGAGGGCTGGGTGCCGGCGGTCACATCCACGGAGACGGCCATATATGCGTCTTCGAGAAGAAGTCTCAGCACGGACGAAATGGTCAAGCTACGGCGAAGTTCGACCTGCCGAGGTTCACGGGCGATTGAACCTTGCTGCTTGGAGACCGTACCGACAGATTATCCATCGATCTTGCCTGTTGAGGAAAGTAACCCATGAGCTCCAACGCCTGAGGCGTGTTGTGCAACGCGGTTCACGCAGTGTTGGCGGCTTCTAGCTTCGTTGCGTCCAGTCATCTGATCCCAACAGGTGCTATTGATTTCCGGCTGGCTTCTCGCAGATGACTGGACGTGCGTGAATGCACGGATGTAGCGGGAGTCGCTCTGCACGAAGGAATTCGATTACAGGTGCAAATTTTCACGCAGCAGCCGATGTTGTAGAAGAATCAATCGCAGTGTAAGAGATCCAAGAGAAGCACTGAATGCCCGGTTGCCTTCCATTGTCTTCAAACTGTCCCGAAGGGGCAAGTGCTGCGATTGCAAGAGCCTTCGACAGGTGACTGCCCATCAGACGGTGCCTTTCCAGTGAAATTAGAGACGGCCGCGAATAAAGCACTGTAAGGGTCCACATTCATAAGAAATCACCGCACGTGCATAATGTTTCCAGGAATGGCTCAAACCGCGTGTGGTGCCCGACTGTCAGCGCATGCACTGGCAAGATCGAGTGCCAGACGAGAGACGAGTGATGTCCAGAGTCACGGTTTTCAGTCAGATGCCGAAACACCAGCACTGTGCGGCAGTCCTCTACGCAGCTCGTCTAAACAAAGGGGTTCCCCAGACACCACATGCTCCGCAAATACTCGTGAAAACAGCAGGTGATTGAGGTTCGAGCAGCTGAGCGAAGCGTCGGCGTTACTGCCATGCTGGCAGTGCTGACACCCCGGCTATCCAAAACGGCAACGTGCGGCTTTTCAATAGATGGAGATGGACACAGAAACATTAAGAAAAAGACCATGGATGCTCCATTGTTGTGCGTGGAGCATCCCCGGCTAACCGAAGCGTCTGAATGGGGATGAGCAGATGAAGGAGCATGACGGAGGAGTCGTCGGAAGATGACGCGATTGCTTCCGCGTTTTCGGGACGTAAAATTCCCAATCCGTCCTTGCTTGTCCTTCTCCGGTGCTCTTGCAAAAGCCCCTGTCTGTTAACAATATCCAGTTCTTGCTCTTGAATGCTGCGAAGTCCGCGGCACAAATTAATTGGCATCAAACTCAGACCTGAGCTGAAGCTGCTCCATCGCACTGTTCTTTCCACCATCTCATCCTTCTTTGATGACACTCATTCTGGCGCTCAAGTCATCTGTCTCGCCGCAACCTATCCTGCTCGAATGCATTTAGCCTGTCGTCGGATACCACAACTTGGACCGCGCTAGTCTCGATTCACACTGGTGTGGCCCATGCCTAGGTCTGCATTTCTCCGCAGGATCACGTTTCAGGACTATGCGGACCAACGCGCCGCGGCGGTGACGCCATGCTGCTCATCGACGAGCGCATCAATGGGACTTGGCCAGCATGAATCTAATTTTCAAGGGTGCAACCATCCATCACCCCTAGGAGAGGCAAGCAGTGATTCCGAGGCCCTTTGGCAGACCGCAGTGAGCAAGCAAACGTTCGTTGGGGCAGGGACCGTCTGTATGGCAGATAATGCTTGTTCCAGACGGCTCTGTCCCGTATAAAAGCGGGGAACATCCTGGTCACTGTATGCCCCTCACCAGCAAATGGCAACCGCAAAGACTTACAACTGGTCCGCATTTCTGCTTCCACCCAAAGCAATCATGTCCGAATACTTGGCACTCATAACATCCCTGGCTGCCTTCCTCAGCGGCGCTGTCTTTGCTATGTACGGGAGCTGGATCGAACCTCAGCTGGTCCGTCTTTCCAAGTCGGTAGAAGCTGTTTCAAAGGTAAGATCTATAGCAAGAATACATGTGCACTGTCGTGACTTGTTACGCAGAACTTACGGCTCGCTCTTTACCACAAGATCTATCCTTCGGAAAAGCCCTTGACAAGGTATTATTACAACTCCTTCCTGTATGCCGCTCTAAAGAGAGAGAACGCTAGGTTTGCAGTGGAATCCATGTACGGTCAGGGAACGTGGCAACGCCAGGCTTTTGACAGCTACATATCTGTGCTTTTGAAAGAGGACGACGTTTTCCCTTGCATCTACGCTACGAAAGGCCTCAAGTCACATGATCAGCTCTACGTATTCATCAACTCCGATGATCTATCCGATCCGACCCACATCCGAATTCTAGCGAACGCCCTGCAGTACTACCTCCCGCGGGCCCGAGCGTTGGGGCCTAATACCTCCCTGGTCCTCCTCGCCAAGGAGACGACGGAGCCGCGCAGCATGTCCGAATACAACGACATCTTCTGGAAGCTACTGAACGGAATTGCGGAGCGCGACACGGTCCCGTGGCCCTCGACCATTCCACGTGACATCGACAACGACCGCTGGTGCCTCTGCTTCGGCGGAGAGCCGTTCTTCGCCGTCATCCAGACGCCCGCCCACGAGGTCCGACGCTCCCGCTACGCCAAAGGTCTCACGATTGTCTTCCAGCCGAAGTGGATCTTCGACATCCTCTTCAAGTCCGAGGCGAAGCGAGCTGGGGCTCTGGCCAAGGTGAGGGCCCTGCTGGCCAAGTTCGATCCGATCCCCGTCAGCCCGGAGCTCAAGAACTATGGAGATGAAGGTTCGCGCGAGGCCAAGCAGTATTTTCTCTTGGACGAGAATATTCCGGCATCGTGCCCCTACCGAAGACTCGCTGCGGAAAAGGCATATTAGGTGGACCCTGTCGGCAGTTTCCCGCAAGGTAGGTCAGTCTTTCGAATTGTCAAAAAGCATTTTTGTTGGGCACGCTGGCACGTATCATTTGGCAATTGTAGTACGATCACCGTCGATGTGTTAAATTCTACTTTGTCGAACGATCGCAAGCAAAATCAGGACAATGCCTTGCAGGAGAATAATCAGGAAGCGAGAAGACAGAAGAAGCTCGCTTTGCCCCCTGGTGACGCGGCATTTTGGCTTTCGCCGGTGTCGACGTGCAGTATCCGACATCGTCTTCATGATGCCAGCTTCCTACGGGAGCTCCCTCCCACGCCGTCCCCTCCACCACCTCGGACAGCGCAGCCCGCTTGGCAGAAAAGATTTTCGCGCGCGGATCAGAAGTTGACAGAAGCTCTCTTGTAGGTCATGCGGGATGGTGCCGTCGGCCAGCGCATGGACTCTCGAATCCCCCTAAAGACGGACGGTCGACAATGAGGCTTCACCGTCGCGCTGTCCTGCTCTTGAACAGACATCCATGTTCAACCTGCCGTCCCACACGATTGTCGGAACGCCGTTCTCCACCTTCACTCGGAGCATTACCCTCGGCCTACGGGTTTGGTCCATTCTGTCTGTTGGATCTGCCAACACTCATATCTGATTGACGACAGTACAAAGGCATTGAATACAAGCAGATTGCCACCACGCCTCATTCCGATGTCGCCGACAAACACCATCCATTCGGGATGCTGCCGACCCTAATCATCCAACAAGTCGGGCGCAACGATGTCCGCCTCTGCGAGAGCCAGGCGATCGCGAGGTACATTGACCGGACAGTGCCGCTGCCGTCTCTTGACCTGGCAGCGGACGAGTTCATTCTCGCGGCGATCCCGGAGAAGATGTGGGAGTTTGTCAGTCTGTCCGGGTCCCAAGGTGCGTTTAGGACATCCTCATTCGTGCTGCTGTTGCTGACGGGCACCAGGCTTCCCGGCCGTCGAGATCAATGTGGTCAAGTACCGGGTGCAGGCGATCGACGACGGCACGCCGAGCGACAGCGAGCTGCGGGCGAGCATCAGGGACGGCGTGGAAGAGCTGAAGCTGTTCCTCGCCCGCATGGAGGGGCTCATGGCCAAGGAAGGCTATGTCTACGGCCCGAAATTGACCTGGGCCGACTTCTTCCTTTACCCGCTGCTGGCAGACCTGCAGGCAACCCCTGAGGGGGAGATCTTGAGCGAGAGGATGCTGGGGTGGTTGGAAGTGATGGGGGAGCTGGACGTGGTGAAGGCGACGAGCCCGGGCACGTTGGCGGTTGGAGCAAGGCCGTAATGCTCCGCTGTATAAATCGTGTTTGATACTGCTTCAAGAATTGAAAGTTGATATGTTTTACGATGAGAGCCAGCCGTATGTGGATGCTGCAGGGCAGCGCTTCAAGTTCCTCCTCAGCCTCGGGTAGTTAGGGATGGTTGTGGTCCGGTTCAGTCCGGTTCAGTCCCGAACCGGTTCACGTTTTTGGCAGAGTGTTGGTCTCGGTCCGGTCCTACTCTGGTCCGGTCCTGGACTGGTTCGGGACTGGTCCAGGACCGGTCCCACCAGGCTTACATAATGCAATACAGTTTGCGCCCAAGTCAAAGAGCCGGCCGTGGTTCCCAGCTGCGATAACCTTCCAACATGCTAGATTGCTGCAGCGCCGCGTCACATACCCTTCAGGGAGTTAGTTATGTGGTTTGGCAATGTTGCAGAACTGTTTCAGCATTTACCTGCACAACTTTGCACCGACGCCAATACACCTTTGTATTGGCTTCTCAGGACCGGTCCCGGACCAGTTCAGACCGGTCCTGAACGGTTCAGCATTTTTGAAACTAGCCGGTCCTGGTCCTGAACCGGACCAGTTCTAGGACCGAACTGGACCGAAGGACCACCGGTCTTCCTGGTTCGGTCCGGACCGTTCACCATCCCTACGCGTCGCCCGCTAAGCTCATGCACGCCGACACGGGTCTCCATTGACTCCGCCTTTCAACTTCCATGGACCGCACAGACGCGACTCACAGCACATTGCCGAGCAGACGGTCCATAGATACCGAAGGCACCAGAGAAGACGGTCTGAGCCTGCTGACCCGAATGCGCGGCTACTTGTTTGTGCTACTGGAGACTTTCTGGGTGTGCTGCATCGTACCCGTCCTCCCTTTGCCGATCGACTGATTTTCTCGTCAGAACAGGCTGCTTCATCTCTTCATCATCACTTTAGCACCGGAAACGGTAGTCAGAGATGACCGCGCCAACGCCATAATAAAGGATGGATCCTCGTTGAAGTCGAGAAGCGTTGGGACTACACCGTTGGGCCGATGGTCACGATGCGAAGATTGCCGTCTAGCAACATTACGGGTCCCCCACTGGATCCCGGTCCATGGAACAGTGGTCGCGCCTGGTTGATCAACCGAGCACGAGGACACATGCTATATCAGCGCAGAGTTCAGGAGAAGCCAGACGTCGCGAACATGGAGCGCATCATTGCTCTTATCAACGAATCGGAAGTCAGTAACGGCGTGCCCACGCAAGGAGAGCTGACTCACTGCGGCCTGTACCACCCCGACTTCGGCTTGCACCAGATCATCGTTCGTCGATCTCAGCAAGATCCTTCCAGGGTCGTCCTGGTCGCGGCCATAGATTGGGAGGCGGCTCAGGTCATGCCGCGATGGGCTCTTGGCCGAGTGCCAGACATCAAAGGAGATATCAGCGATGACTTGTTGGCTCATTGTCATGCTGCCATGCTCAACGACGATCTCTATCGGAGGGCTCATGTAGACGGGTTGCAAGCGCGGAATTTGTGCACCTTGGCTCAGACGGCTGACTCGCCGCGACCGCGCGTTGAGCTGCTAGAAAATTTCCGCCAGCGGAAGTGGACCGATACGGCCACGATGGCAGGATAGTCTAGGTGTGCACTCGATGAATGATAATGCACGGCTTTTGGCAGTCATCACGCTCTGAGCGTAACCAGGCCACGAATAGTAACACATTGTTAGCTCATGCACTCACGCCTCACGAGGATCTATCAATCTTCTGATTACTTTTGGGCTCCAAATTCCCCGACTTCCTGAGTTGCCCATTCCATCAAGGTCTATGTGGACCGTGTCCACCAAGTCGCGCTCGAGATCGAAAATTTAGCATCGCGAAAGTGCGCCATGAGGTTGCCCAAGAGGGTGATAACGGAAAGGAGGTTGTTTTCATCGTGTGTACGACCGCACACACAGTATCTGCGTCAGGCCTCCCTGCCCTAATTTGCCCGAAAACAATATTTCATTGTACAGAATCTGAACACGGTGTCATGTTGTGAGGTACAGTATCGTCTCTCAGCTCTTATAAGACAGGTCCAGCATGAGGTCGCCCTCCTTACTGAACTCGATACCCTGCATAAAGAATGTGGTCCCACCAGAGAAGTGGAATCCCCACGGCCCATTCAGAAGAAGGTGACAAGCCTGGACGATATTACTAATCGGCAGGTTTTGCAGGGAGGACGAAACCGCAGTGGTGATACTGTCCAAGCTGCCACCGTGGAAGAGCGAGTCGTCAACACTGCCAGAGACAGTGGGGACGACTGTAGCGGGGCTCTGGGTGATGTTCAATCCACCATCCTTTACCGATGCAAATATGAGATTGCACGTCCAGGAGGCATGGTAATCCGAAGTACTGGGGCAAGGGTCAGCAGGTTGTACAGGCTTTGAAGATGACTGATACTGACTCCGGGTCGCCAGTAAGCTCAATCTGCATCGAAGTGTGGACAGAGGTGGTACCAGAAAGGGAGACGACGCATTGCCCGTTCGCATCAAGGCCCCATGGGATGGAGACCTTGTTAGTCACACTAGTGCTTCCGATCGTCGTATGCGTTTGAGCGATGTCGCTGTGATCGTCCTCTGCCTTACTGCTATAGGTCCAGATATAATTCAACGACTTTGTATTGTCGGCCGTTGTGTCCGGGGTGAAATTGAGAGCTGTTCCACTAGAGACGCCTGAGGTCCAAGTGAAGCTGTAATAGCAGCTAATCACCTTGACGTCCCACGACCAATTGGCAGTTAGCATGGTCACCGCGGAGTTAGAGTTGAGCTGCTGAAGCTGTGGCAGGAACCAGCCTTCGAGGAAGACATTCTTGGCCAAGGCCATGAGACCGTCCAGGGCTGGTTCGTTCCCGGTGGGAGGTATGACCCAGTTAGTCTGAAAGATATCAGAATCATGTTGGAGGATTCTCGGTTGTTTAGACACTCACCACGGGCTGGAGCAGCGCTGTAGGGAAGCCATGCTTCTGGGTCATCTCGAGGTAAACAAGCATGTTGTTATCCCCAGTGGGCGATTGGTGTCCGGTAAGGTCAGGAACACCGGTGGTGGGATCGATATAGCCCAAGTTTTGGAACTTCAAGGCAGTGGGAGGAACGGTAGGTGCGGTACCCCAATTCCCGTTGGGGGTGGCCCCACTAGGAGTAGTCGTCATGACGTAGCCCAGGACGTTGTTCTGCCCTGTCGTATTCGCAGCTTGCTCTGCAATCCAGTCTTGCATCATTAAGACGAGCTGGTTCTTGCCGTCGACCTGCGTTAGGCCGGGCGTCACGAAGCCTACGCTGTTGCTGACTACGTTTGCAGCTGTATAGACACGTCAGTTGACGTCCATAGCATAATACGTGAATATCGTACTTGTGAAGTCGAACACGAGCTTCAACACGCTGTAATCTCCTGGCTTCAGGATCTGAGCTCGAATCGAGGCGGGAATATCTTGGTCTGACGTCTCTGGGTTCAAGCTCAGGTCCACAGTGAAGGTGATCTTCCAGTTATTGGCCGAGACAACTGTTTGCTTCTGATTCTTCCCAAATCCACTCCACCACGAGAACGTGTTAGTGTTGGCTCCGCCATCATCCTGCTGTTGTGTCAGAGGAAAAGCAACACGCCGAATCAATAACACATACGCCGACTGTGATTGTGTAGTTGACTTGCGTGCTTGTAGTGGGGCTCGTAAGGAGTTCCACTTCGCTGCCCACCAAGGTTACATGGAGCTCACCGCCACCTGGGGAAGACTTAGAATGTAAGTCAGAATCGCCAGAGTGTGCTCACTCTCGTCGTCCACAATGTCGACCTTCTGCATTCCAGGGTAGAGTGCGGGAAAAGCGGCAAGCTGGAAGTTGATGGCTCCTTGAGAGACGACCGTGATCTGATCGTAACCAGCGAGAGTGCCACCCAGGCGTTGATTCTTCATCGCGGTAGACTGCGCTGCTGTGATTGTAGACATCTTGGGATACGTTGCGCAGCGCGGAATAGTGTGATAGTGGAGTGGTTCTGTCTTTAGACGGATGTTCTGTCGACAACACATCTGAGGTGCACTTTATAGGGTGTGCAGCCTCAGGGAGCTTCGCAACTTTCCCGCAACAGTTTCCGTGCAGCATCCTGGAGCGCACAAGAGTGTCCAGACAAGGCATGGTTTGCGAAACAATCGCTCAACCACCTGATACATCAGCGGAAATGTCCGGGTAAGCATCCACCGCTCAGGGTGCAGATTGCCGCCCGCAGGCCCAAGGGAACGAGGAAGATGTCGGTATGACAGACAAGCGAGCGAGCAGAGTGTTGGCAATCTTATCAACTGTGTCATATCCTCGGTCTTCAGGGCGTGCCGCAAAGAAGCATCTTGTTAAGACCTAACAGTGCTCTGTTGGTTGCGATCGCATACGCCCAGTCCAAAAGGGTGCTGTCAGGTGTCGGCGTGCGGGCGAAAGGAAGCCTGGGGATGAGCGGGCGGAGCGAAATCGAAGCCAGT